>JBBPUH010000241.1:0-15754 GCA_038094555.1 Boletus aff. phaeocephalus
TCATGCACCCGCAGTTCCAAAGCGACGTGCTGAAGCCAATGAACTTGGATAACATAATGGATCAGGATGTAAAGACGTTGTCTGGAGGAGAGCTGCAACGCGTTGCCATAGTCCTTGCCTTGGGTAAGTTGAATTCCTTATACTCATGCGTTTGGGATGGCTAATAAGGTTGCTAGGTAAACCCAATGTGTCTGTTTATTTGCTTGATGAACCAAGCAGGTTAGTCTCCCCAGCCACTTACAGGAACATTTGCCGATATATACTGTGTCAGTTTTCTGGATTCGGAACAACGCATTATTGCCAGTAAGGTTATCAAACGGTGGGTTGTTGATTACGAAGTCCAGATCTATTCTTATGTCCACTCTTAGCTTCATCCTTCACGCCAAAAAGACTGCATTTGTCATCGAGCACGACTTCATCATGGCGACTTATCTTGCTGACCGTGTAATCGTCTTTGAAGGCCAGCCGGCCATTTCGGCGACGGCGACACCGTATGTCATCCTGTGGTATTTGAGTTGGTAGACACTTAATGCTGTGCATAGACCTCAATCCCTCCTTTCTGGGATGAATCGTTTCTTGGCTTCTCTAGAGATTACATTCAGACGTGATCCCACCAACTATAGGCCACGTGTGAACAAGCTAAACAGTATCAAGGATCGTGAACAAAAGGGTAGGCTTCCATGATACCACATTGTTTGGTAACCTAAATCCGATATTTCTAGCTGCGGGGAATTACTTCTTCCTTGAGGAATAAATGCGGAGTAGTTTGACGCACGAAGCAGCACTCGCCGACATTCAAAGGAGCGGAAGGTTTAGTCGTACCTTGCATCCACGTTCTCCCGCTAATGGATGCCCCATCGTGGTATATGGATCGGGAGTCTTTGTGTAATGATGGATTTACCATTTGAGTGGGGCACAACTCCTTGTTCGAAAGCAATTCCTGTGGGGCCATATACACCGTGCCCCTCTTGAGTAACGCTTGATATAGACACGATCACTGCTCGACGCTCGTCGCACGAATTCGGGTGGCTCTGTTTCTTCCTAACCGCTAGAAGACAACATCTTTCGTGGTCTATGGATACTCGTACAAGCTCTTCTTCCTTTTCAACCTGATCACCATACACCAATCGCCAATCTCCAAGCAATTCTTTGACTATGAAACGGATAAATGAAAAAATTGCGATTATACTATAAATATCATTCGGTCCTCGGGAACATTCTCCAACTCGCTGGCGATGTCATCTCGCCTGGTCTTCTCTAACCACACGACGCTTTGTTTCTTTCCATTTGTCTTTCTCGTTGCATGTGGGGTGAATGCCGCTCTTGCTGCTCTCCATCTGCACCATCACCGACCACGTGTCACGGCCACAGCCTACTGAACCACACCTATACCTATATATAACCGTTGGTGCGTTTTCCCCTACTGTGACCGAATCGCCTTACTGACTAGATACTCCAGAGCACGTCCAAACCACGGAATGCGCCGGATCTGCTTGGGCGCAATCTGATATGGTGTCCACACCACCCTCCAGTATTAGTCCCTGGGGTACCAAGTCTGTATTGACCTGATGCTACTAGGTATGACTGTCAGGTTCCGAGATCTTAAACCATTACCACTGCGATAACACCCTGGTGGTGATTTGTGCAAGTTCCTTGGATATTGTCGTGGTTGTTCGTGCTCTACTGATTCTGTGGTCAATAGCGTGGTAACTCTACGGCCGGTGCTGTGGTATAGGTGATGAATCTTTACTGCCCCGTTTGATTGGCCTTTTGGAGTACAACTCTGTGTTCGACTTACATGCCAGACGCGATCAACGGTTCCTGGCTATTGCCAAGGATTGCAGTAATGCACTGGTGTGTGTCAATTCGAAGGCCGTCGGATGGAAGGCCCGTGGGATCAGGGCAAGACATTCTTTTGGATCATGGCCCAGCTGAGCAGATCATGTATCGTTCAGCCAACGATCAGAGCGAGTCGACCCGAGAACGTGGTAACGCACTGACTAGAAGTTCGGTACGAGTATACGTATCACTGAACCCCACTTAACCAGGTACCAGTGCCTGGGCGCTAGGACTCTGTCTCCCACATCGACTGTTCCTCGATTAAGGCTGCTTTGGCATTGTGCCGCGGCGGGCACAAAGTGCGCGGACCATTGCACCGCCGGAGATTCGGCCGCCCCGTCGCCGCCATCATATGCCACTCGGCATTACGATATCCACGCCAAGTTGCGATACCCACCTGCGTATTCTGCTGACGTTCTCCGTAATTGGCTGTGGTCCTCTTACTAAGAAATATCATGCACCCTTCTAGATGGAGGCGGCACCTCAACCCTCATACTTCATGAAGGTTTAACGTGATCGCACGTCTTACCCGGTACCCACTTAGTTCTGGGTGATCACCTCATTCGCTGCCGAGCAGAACTCACACATTCACTGTCGCTGCGCTTGTCTCCTTCTACCAGCATGATCAGCCCATCCGATTTTGAATTCCCAAGGAAGAAGAGGGCTCTCCTGATCGCCATACAACACGTCACTCGCAAAACTGAAGTCAAGTTCCGCAATCTACCCGATCTTCGTCTTTCTCATCGAGATGCAAAAGCACTCCGCGAATGCCTGATAGGTACATCCATCGAGCCACTTCTATTCGATCTCATTCGTCTCAGATTCTCATGGGTACCACCCGGACGACATCACCTTGATGATGGACGACCAAAATATCGAGAAACACCTCTGGCCCACCCGCAACAGAATCGTGAGTCATTCTGCTTTCCGCGAGCGCTCTTCAGCTCTAATGATTGTCCGTCATAGCTACATCAGATCGGTCTATTGACCAGTAATGCGCCCGAAAATTGCCACTTCTTTTTCTATTGTAAGCTGCGCATGTTTATACAGGAAATGCATAGTAAACACAACCCGCAGTTTCGGGGCATGGCCTAGAAGAGGATGGTGGCGAGCGTGCAAGTGAGAGAGCAGACGGCCAAGACGACGGTAAGTGGGGCTTCACTTGGGATTGGGGTCATATTCACCGCAAGCTACCTTAGAAATTGTCTGCGCAGATGCCAAGCCTATTCTTGATCATGTGAGAAACTTGACGTCCGTGGTAATATAATTAATCTCATTTCCCTCAGATTCTCCACGATCGCTTGGTCACACCCCTTCAGAATGTGAAAGGATCGAAATTATTCGTATGTACCTTTTGGCTTGACGGATTCGCTCGCTGACAGATTGTCTAGGCTCTCTTTGATTGTTGCCACTCAGAAACTTTGTTAGGTATGCAATGTGGTGGTTCCTCTTACCAGAGCGCTACATTCCTTCATCTTCAGACCTGCAGAGCGGCGCCGGGCCAAACAGGTACTCAAGGAGATGGACCATTGGCCGTGGTCAGTTGTTTAAAGGTTGGGAGTCTTGATGGTTATCGGAGCCAACCACTAAATTACGAAACACTACAGCTCTTGCAACTGATTTTGTCAAGCTCTGTAAGTCTTCTCTTTCCGCCATGGGATTGGACTGTCGAAAACATTACAGTGAAATTGAACAGCATCCATCGCAAGAATCGTTCTGATGTTCCATTACCTCAGATACAAACCAGTACCAGGAAGCGAGGCCCACCAATGTCCAAGACCAAGGAGGTGGGGGAGCTCAGTGTCGTATGCATCCAAACCTGTAGCTTGTCAGTTCAAATCAACTGATTTCCGTCAGATTTGCTTGTCTGCTTGCAGGGAAGGGCAGCTGGCTCATGACGATTGTGAACGAAAGCTAACATTCACAAAGGTAGAAGCTTCGAAATACTATCCTATTTTTCACTTGGGCTGACGTCGACTCTTTTCAAGTGCTTCATGGATGCTATGGCAGGAAAACCTCGTATTACATGGGTGGAGCTCCGTGACGAACTCAAGTGAGCGAATTTGTGACTTACCTTTCAGCGACTGACAACAGTTTACCAGAGACCTCGTTTCGGATATTCACAAGAAATACGAAGAAGCGTACCTGCAGGACTCTGGTTCTGAGAGTGATCTCTCCCACAACACCTGGACGCAGGAACCTAGGGTGTGTACCCTGATATTGGACTGCACGATACTTTCACTCAATCTTATCCAGTATTGCACCAATCCCTCTACGGTACGTATACCATCGAGCATCTCGTCAATGCATAAATCACCCACTACTTTGTCTGCAGGACCTGACTAGACAGGTGTCGCTCTGATTTTTCCGGACCCATTGAAGCCACTAAATCCAAGGTGGACTTTGAACGCGCGCGTATCCTTATTATTGTGTATTTCACAGCTGTGATATTATGGTTATCCAATCATTTTAATAACTATGCATGAATTCTATCGCCATGGAAGAGAGACTGCCTTCACATGAAAGGGTTTCGGACGTGCTCAAACCTAACGGCGACGGATTCGAAAGAGATGGTAAATCGGGATTACGTTCTAGCGCTTGTCTATTTCGTTTGTAAGAAACCCTGCCAGGCGCAAGTCATCTCTATAAGAATGGTGGTCCTGCTACCAAAGGCGACGTCGATGCTGGCCAGACCGCTTTTCTGAGCTGTGTGATGCCACTCCTCCGGTCGGATTGACAATGAGATGGTAAGAGGGATAGCGATGAAGGGTCACCCTTGGGTAAGCCCTCTTTCCTCGGCTACATTGCCTCGAGGGGGAAAGAAGATGATCATCTACAGACTCTGCGTGTGCACGTTACTGAATCTTCTTCACTCACAAATAACTCTTGCCTGTTGAGGTAGGGATGCCATATACTAGCACCTGCTCAAGGCGATTCCGGCGGAAGTTAGGGAGAGATGCATCTTGGCTGTAAGCACAGGTGAACCAGCAGCTCGCTTACATGCTCTTACTATATAGAATCCACTTCATCCATCGCACGCGACTCTTCAAGGATGCAATAGGACCTTGGTGTACCCATCTACCCTCTTATCAAATTTGTCGTATGCTGCCGCAGCGTCGTCCAACGATATATTGTGCGACACAACGAATGAAGGTTTTGCCTTTCCAGAGACGATGAGGTCGCGGAGGTAGCGATTGTATGCCTACCAATTCGTGAGTAACAGTCCACACACGGTAAATAAGCGTATACCTTGACATTACATTGCCCAGTCCCGATTCGTAGTCCTTTTTCAAAAAGTTTCCCTACGTGAGGCAGTACACATCAATGCCAAGAGCTATCAAAAGGTCTTGAATTAGTAATTTACCAAAGGGGAATGATATATAGCCTCTGTGACCACGAGTTGGTAAGTATGCAGTCAGCGCAAGTAGATACATTAACGTACTTGGCTGCGGCAGAATCCGGCGCCCCAGGATCGCTAGGTACATACAATCCTGGGATACCAAGGCCACCGGTAGGGCGTACAACATGGATCAGGGCCTCCAAAACCACATTCGGTTTCTCCGTCTTGCCATCGCCAGTTGTTGCCTGATACCCCACAGCTAAGGCGACGGCGGTGAGATTGAACTCCGGTTTCCGCATGCACACATACCATCTACTCCCCTGTCAACTTCCCTCCTAAGCGTCCCATTCATATGAGCTATGTCTCATGTCTGCATTAAACAAGAGGAAAACTTGCCCGCCCCTCAACGCCTTGATCATCTCCACTGGATCCCCTTTCGAAAAGTCAATTGGCACGCATCCGATCTCTTTCGCTTTTTGGAGCCTTTCGGGGACACGGTCAACAACATATACTTCCGATGCACCTCTCAGGATGGCAGAATATGCCGCCATGAGTCCGACAGGACCTGCACCGAATACAGCAACTGATTCGCCGGGACGAAACCCCTAAGTAGATCTTTGTCAGTATGCCATATTCAGGAGATGAGATTAACACGAACTGAGAGTTCCACTCCGTGCCATCCCTAATTTCTATGTCAACGCGGAACATCATGGGCTGAAGATAGCGAGATACACACGGTAGGAAAGATATCGGCTAGCAATGCAAAGTCTTCCTCGTGTTCCGTGCCAGGAGGCAGCTTGAGAGCGTTGTAATCGGCAAACGGAACTTTGACATATTCCTGAGATGTGCAACCCGAACATTAGATGACGATGAAAAGAACTACAAAGTGACTCACGGCTTGACCTCCCTGATACGGGCCCATCGCGACGTACCTAGCATCACCGAGGGTTGATTTCCAGCAACACCAGATAAAGAGGAGATTTTACCCATAAGCCCTTGATTACGAAGATGTCAATTGAGCGAAGATGTCAATCTATGGGGTACTCACCCTCCAGCCTAAAACACCCGCGTATCAATTCAAAGTTGAGCATATCCGGGTAGCAGGAACTCACGAAGCCGGGATTTACGACCGTACAAAATGCTGACCTCCCTTCTTCACAATTCAAACAGCGACCACAAGCAACATTGAAGGGCATCACAACACGATCACCCTTTTTCAGAAGCTTCGAGGTTGACGAGGATCATTGTTAGCGCATTCAATGCAATGAAAAATGGGGTATTACACTCACAGTAACTGCAGAACCTACTTCCTACATATACGTTTGTAAGCAAGCGATCCGCAGACCCGCGAAAAGAGCGTTACGTCGACGATACCCATGCTGGCAGAGACACCGCGATTAGGAACTACATATACGACAAAAAAGGCTCATGTTGCACCTGGGGCAGACTTACTTTTCATGTCCGAATACGATGCCAGCCTGCGCGGCTGTGCGCGCTTCGTACATGTGCAAGTCGCTATTCACGAAACCTTGGTCAGCTTGTCGTCGTGACAGTACGGGGGAAGCAAACATGACTTGCCTCCCGCAGATGCATGTTGTTGTCACTGGAAATGGAACGAGCTACGTGAGCCAAGTATGAATATGGTGCAAACATAGTGCACACCTTTGACGATGATATCATCTGGATGGGTAATGATAGGCTTTGGGACCTCTTTGACCGACACGGAAAAGGGACCCTCGTATACGACTGCGCGCATGTTGGAGTTCAGACGTATGCTGTGAGGGATGCCCGGTCAGCATGACACGAACGTGATGCGACGTGATGAAACTACACACGATGATGAGGCCTGTTCTACCTGCATGCGAGCCTAGGACCGATGAATTTTATACCGACGCTTCGTGCACAGGGGCCCGGTTCTCCGTCGTCGTTCGCACGAAGCCACGCCTGACAAGTGCCTGTGACCCGCAGCCGATGGGAGATGTAATCCGGTGACCGTCTAGTGAGTACCAAGCGACGAGCCGTACCGCTTAGTTGTGACATCGTGAGGTTTTGAGCCAAACAAATGGACGCGTTGTAGGCGAGACGCGTCTCGCTCTGACCAACCACAAGAAATGAGCGACCAGTCCCCCAGGATCAACGCCGCGCGTCTTCCAAAATTTGTCGGACGCATCGTGCGGTTGCCATGCAAAGTACTGAGCGTGAGTCGTATGCATACTCGCCGGCGAACCTCCTGAGATCAGACCTAGCAGCACACGGGGGGTGCAATCGTCGAAGCCAGCGATGGCGGACAAGTCAACATACAGATGATTGAGGCATGTCTTGGCATGTGGCCTTGTAGAAACCAACTCATGACCCGCACACCATACAGAACCAGCAATTGGAAGGGACTTTTGTCGAGGTCATTGGTAAAGTGATTGACGAGTCGACTATCAAGCTTTTGCGTGGCCTCAACTTGGACTCGGACAAAGAACTTGGTGAATATCATCTTTGTATCCTCCTACGTTCTTTGACCACACGCCAGACATGAACCTGGTCAATGATGTTATCGAATTGACCTTTGATCCAAGATTCAACAAGATTTTCCCTTCCTAGTTGAAAACTCGACGTTGCGCTTGCTGTTCGCTCAAAAGACAATATCAGCTACTCTGACGGACCGACGCCTGCCTTTCTCATCTTCTTGTCGTGTCCCCTTGTCCGATTACTGGATTTGTGCTTTTCCTTGAACGCTCGCTCGCGGGCAACGTCTTCGTTCCTTTCCCTTGCTCCACCTCTTCCACCGCCCTCGCCACTGCCTCGCCCTTGTCCTCGTCCTCTGCCTCTGCCTCTACCCCTGCCTCCGCCCCTGCCCGTACTCCGCTGTCCACTACTAGGTTGATCCCCAGTGCCTTCGGCAATCGGTATATCCACGGTCCTATTCCCAGAAAATCCATGCTTCTGTAGTATTCGTTCTTTCTTGGGCTGGCATAGCGTATATACGTATGAATAAGAATGTATCCATACGAAACCACTCACGTTTCTCTCCAACATGATTTTCCACCCCTCAATCTGCTCATCTGTCCAACCTGACCAACAAGTATTAGTGTAGAGTGACCTCACAGAGTGATCATTACCTGTCTGTTGCTTGAGTTCTGCACGTTTATTGCTCCTTCGTGTTTCGGCGTCTCGATTGAACAACTTGGAATCCCGGATGTAAGCCAGCTCTAATATCGTCTCTGGCTTGATTGGATCCACTTCATCGTCACTGTCCTCCCCATCACCCAAAATCTTGACGGCGCTCGTACCAGCTTCGTCATCGTCTAGATCCATCACGTCGAGCGCTATGGGGTGCCAAGTTTCCTCGTCAGAATCCACCGACATTCTTTCAGTCAAGCGGATGATCTGCTCCTTCTCTGCTCGACTCTGACCGAGTGAAATTCCCAATCTATATGCCAAGATTAGCGTTCCACGGGAATATCGGACGAGCCCTCGGTACCGTACGTTTTCTTTCCAACATGTATGCGGCTGAGATCCATGACCTCGTCGTCGAACACGTTCCTCCTCTCCATGTAGGTATGCGTGACCGGCGCACTAACCGGGATACTCTCGACATTGCCATCTCCGAGTTCGTCCTCGCCAGGAGCTGTCCCTTCCAACAGTGCTTCAATGACACTCTCTGGATTGCCACGGAATGGGAAAGAGGGATCCGTAAGCAGTTTACGAATGTACTCGGGTGAGTGATCGGGAAATATATCTAGTACTTGTACCACTTGCATGTCGAGATCGGCGTCGGGGAGTGGGCCTGGCTCTGGGGTCGTCGCCTTTGCCTTCGCCTTGTGAGTAGATATCGGCTGGGTGATCGGAGCGGTGACATTGGGGAACCTGGGTGCGATCCCAGACGAACGAAGGAGGAGCTTGAGTGCGCCTGGATCTTTGGCACCTCCGCTCGGCCGCTCATTTTCAAAGGAACGTAAAGTGGACTCCAAGTCCCTCATCCGCGCGTCGTCGCGTGATGCATGGCGTAACGCAGACGACAACGTCTTACTCAGATCATATGCGTATTGATAGTCCGCGATGAGCGATCGATCGAGGAATGGCACGGTGTCGGCGGGTCCAACGGTTGTAGATTGAGGCGTGATACCTAGCAATGCGAATACGACCCCAAAAGCCCGATCTACTTCGACCGCAAGTTCCGTCCCAGACGCCCTGGAGATGTCCCGGACCATCGTCGTCACGATGATGTGAAAGGCGTCGATAATGTCTACTTTGGTATTCAGCCATATTGTCTCCCAAGAATCGAGATGGCGGTCACGGACACCTAGTCGGATGCCGCCATATGAACGGGAGATGGCCGCAAGGCCGTCATCATAAGCGCGAGCCAGTGCTACGAGAAAATCCTTGTCGTGTGCGAATGACCGAACGAGGTCCGGTGGGCTGGGACGGAGCAAGCTCGTCAAACAACGGGCCGTTTTTCGGAGACCGTATAGCCCCGAAGATCGGGACGGGGACAACAGAGATCTGAATGCTGGAACGACTTCAGAGGTGAATATGGAAGGCAGGTTGGGTGTCCCGCCGAGAGCTGCGGCCAGTATCGATCTCAAGCGGGTGATTTTGTTCGGAAATGCAACACAAAGATCGAGTAGTGTTTTTGGCCCCAGCCCTGGAGAAGAAGAGGAAAGTTTCTCTGCAAGGAGAAGGACGCGTTGGCGTAAACGATCGTCGTGCTTCGCGAGTTGGAGATCCTCCCAGACGAGCGCTTCGAGAATCTGTTGTGCTGCATCACTAGCGTAGCTGGAGATGAATGCATGAGTCGGAGGTGTATTCTGTTTAGCTGGTGGTAGCTCGATTACTTTTGCGAGTGCGTTCGAAAGATTGGAGTAAAGGTGTGCCAGTTGTGATGCCGAGAGACCCTTTCTCGCCTGAGTAGAAGGATAGACTGGGAGCGGTGGGAGAGTCTCCATGGCACTAGATGCCTCACGCGGTAGCAATCCTGCGGATGCTCAAAGCTACACAGCATACATCACGACAACGGACCGACCTCAAACTGATGAAAAGTTTCAACTGGAAGAGTAACTTGCTTCCAGATTGAGTATATTCCCACACCGGTTGAGCGGCGGACATTACCCTTACCATTGGCAGGCAAAACTTAGCAAGCAAGGTAATGAGAGAGATTATATTGATTAAAGCTTGCAAGTACGATAGACAGTTTAGGTTCAATAATGCAGTACTGGTCTCGAAGATGGATCGCAAGACTCGTGAATCTGAGACCGCACGGAAGACGTAGCTCACCGAGGCACTGAGCAACTCAGTATACAAATCTACCTTCACGTCTACGTGACCTTGACCTCGTGCTCACCTCCGTCGTCTTTCCTTTGCGGCGACGCCTATTCCTCCCGAGCGTGTTGCCCGCGGCACCTGAACTTGCTTCGCGAGATGTCTGACCTCTGCAAACTCGTCCGTCGCCTGGGCGCGTAAAAATGCAGCGTTCTTGGCTCTGTGCACCAAACAGTCGGGCCGTTGATATCCTGGCGCCCCTTCTCCCAAAATCCCACACTCGTCCGCGCCCTCGTTCATCGGCCGCTGATCCTGCCACAACGACCCACCCGTCCGGCCGAGCGTTTGTGCGATATCCAAACTCTCCCCCGGTGGAATCGCCCACGGGTGAGACGGCGTCTCACACGTCATATCCACCTCTTTTCTCAACACCCGATCCACGTCGACCGCCGAAAAGAATGCCACACCCTGCGGCAGATCATCCATGCCCAGCTTGAATGCAAACAAACACCGCGTCCACAGGTTCGCAATCTGCAATGCCAGCGCAGCGCGGTACTTGTCCGCTTCTGAAACAAGATACCGTAGTTCATCGTGCACCGAAAGGAGGAAACGTGCGTTTATATCATACGTGTGTGAGAGATGGTCCATCGCAACCAGTAAGAGGTGAAGATAGTCGACCCCGGACGATTGGACGACCCAGTTGATCCTCGACGTCATGTAATCTGCTCCAAACTCAGCCGGTAAATTTTCCTTGGAGAGCGCCGCAGTGATCCCACATCCCAACGCGGGTGTCCGCGGTCGGTCCGACAATGCGATTTCCTCCAATTTGTTGAAAACAAAACTCTCCGTCCCGCCGTACCAAAATTTGCGTCCAAACAGATCTGACCGGTGGGTGTTTTTGCCTTTGGTCGATGCGTACAAGTTTTCGGCCAACTTTTTAGCTTCCTCGGGTTGCATAGCGGGGTTTGATTGCAAGAGGAGTAACACGGCATGCTTCATTCCTGCACCGTAGATACGCGAATAGTTGAACACCTTGGCCTGGTCGCGTGAGATCCCCAAGATACTCGCCGTCTTGGAATGCAAGTCAGTCCCTGCAGCTTTGGTACCCTCGAGTGTCATCCAACCGATCGCTGTAGCACCGTGCAGGCCAAATTGCGCGTCCCCCATACAACTCGATATCCAAAGCTCCTCCGAGTCTACGTCAGCCCCGACGATAGCGTAACCCGGCGGCGCGCGGACCATTGCTTTGAGCTCGGACCCTACGCGATTCTTCTTTGCATTGCTTGCTGTCAACCACGTCTTCTCGATTGCACGACGCGTCACAGTACCCATCGTAATGACCTGGGGAATAATCATCCCCCACTTGTGATCCAATGATGGTGCAAGCTGCATATTGACCTGTTCATTCTGCCACACAACCATCTGGTTCAATATTCGGTCGCGCGCGCTGATCCAGTAGCTGCATTGGGCATTCATGTCCAGCGCGTCTTGGGCATCGTCGCCAGGACCAGTCAACGTTCCATCAAGTGCATACTTCATAAACGTCTTGGAGAGTGGGCTCCCTACGTTGGCGGTTTCCCCGTCCTTGTGCGGGAGCTTGTAGAAAAGAAAGGAGTGTTCGCCGTCGCTATGAGTCATTTCGCACAACCTCTCGTCCGCCGGGTCCGAGAATAGCAGTGGTTGTGCACGCGTGACGAGTTTGGCCGAGCTCGGGACCCTGAACGTCCACCCATGCTCCCTGGAGTGGAAGAGAGGGTAGCCCATCCAAGACAGGCGGAGAAGGATTGGAGAAATACGGTTTCGTACAGTGATGTCGAGCGTACCAGGTGGGAGGTCCTTCCTCGGTCTTGCAAGGTCCCAATACCACTTCGGCCAGGTGACTTGGGGTTTGGGAATTTTAATGGCACGCGTCTGGTGTGGGTTTGTCTGGAGGGTGGCGAGGACGGGTTTCCAATCTAATTGTCGCAGCCAAGGATCCTGGTCATAGTCCTCTGTGTCTCCAAGCGACCTTGCTAGCTCGATGATGCGAGCTTCCAGCTCGGATGTGCGTTCCCCGCTGGCAACGGCCAGAGCCAGGGATGCATCTGACGCACTTAGTCGGCACTCCTTGAGATAAGCAACACCATGAGTCGGTCCGAGAATTGTTAAAATTCTCTTTGCGCCAACGCTGGGGATCCGCATCACCTGGTGGTCGCGAACGAAATGCCACTTTTCTTCCGTGTTGTATTGCAAGGGAAAACCATCAAAGGACAACTTGAAGAGGATTGGTAGTATGCGGTTTACACTGCTAGCGCTGAAAACCCCATCTTTGAGCAGGTTACGTAGCCAGGCGGGCTGCTTGTTTGTGGTCACCTTCGCCTGTGAAGTGGAATGTGGACCCCGCGATAATCAACGCTATAAATTCATGCACGTAGGAAACCACGTACGTCACTGTCGTATATACCTCTGGATGCCCTTGCGACTTTGGGTGTCCAATCAAGCTGAGAGAGCCAAGGGTCATCCCTATACGAAGCATCCTGCATCTTGTCCTTTGCTTCCTGTGCAAGATCCATGAGATGCCTTTTGACCCTGCCTTCCAGCTCTTGATACGTGCGCTCTGCGTTACGCAGATACTCCTCCCAGGATTTGTTGACTGTAAGGAAACTTGTACCCATAGTAAGGATGCCAGCAAACGAGACTGGACTCGGACACCGCTCAAGGAACGCTGGAAGGACGTGGGCGAAGACCTGATGCGTCACATAGACGTCCTCGACGCAGTACTCGAGATAATCCTGAATGCCAGCGAGAATGGCCTCTTTCGAGGCCGTCATAAAATCCCCTCGAATCTCCTTGTTGAGATCAACGTTGCAATAAAGTTTCGCTACGTCCGCCAAGCCATTGGCAGACGTAAGATCTTCCCAACGTTTCTGTGAGAGCTCAGCATCGGTCGCATCCGCATCGTCCTCCTGGAGCTGAGGTAAACTTTCCTCGATCTCCATGCGTAGACGATGGAAGTGTGCACGCCGAGTAGAATCGACCTCAGACTCTGCTTGCGACTCGGCATCGCGCATGATCTCAAGCGCTGCCTCGACAGCTTCTGCACGTCGTTCGGTACGCGTGACCCTCGCCTTGCGATGCTTCATCCACGCCGGTCGTTGATGCGACGAAATTCCATTAACGGCGACGTGAAGGGACATCGTGTCCATAAAGCGCGTCTGCGTACTCTTGAGACTATACTCCTCGCGAACGCGTTGCCGGTCGTAAGAAACATTGTGTCCAACGACGACACGCGGCGTCTCGGGGTCACCGAACGGAATCAAATGTTGAACCTCGTCTGTCTCCCCGAGCAACCAAGGAGATATCCAAACATAACATGCATGCTTGGATGCAGCACAGGCGAGGACGGCATAAGGATGATAAGAAGGCATCGTCTCGACGTCAAACACAAGCATCTGCTCAAGTTGACCGTCATGTTCGGGGTACGCGACATGCTCGCTGTAACTCGACCCGTCTGGGAGATAGTAATACTTGGTCCACCCTGATTGAATATCAAAATACTCAGGCTTTGGAGGTAACGTGTGTCGGGCGAGTTGTTTGGCAAGTGATAGCCACGGTTCGGCGCAGCGTTGGCCGATACGGTAAAAGTGCTCGTCAATGTCAGCACCTTGGAGTGGGGGTAGGGTGAACCCTACATCCGGGAGGACAGATCCTTGCTTTGGATCGAGACCATGCATGTGAAGGTGATCGCGTGCAATTTGGACGAACGCGGGCTCGGGTGGGGGGAAAGCAGTATGTTTGAATATTTGGGCGTGCAATTTGCGCGAGAGCATTTGCACGCCCAACTCATTGCGTGTGACTGAGTTCCGCAGCCAGTCAAGCCCAGTGAGGGAAGATTGCTTTCGAGGCGCACCATGTGGAGCTTCCAGTTGCACCGCATCCACAACCCTATCTGTTCTTCTTATCTTCGTGCTCGACTGTGCTGTAGGCTGTTTAGGTTGCCCATGTTCGTTCTTTTTCCCGAATTTTTGCTGTTGATTGAGTGGTGAAGACGAGATGTGCAGTTGACGAGCGAGTGGGGAAGACCTTCGCAGGGGATTCATGCGTGCAGCGTCATGGCGTGGGACTACATTCGTTTGTACTTAGCAGACATGCTCCATCCTATCTCCCTTGTCGGCCCTGGGCCCGAGGTCTCGTCCGACCACTCTTTCAAACACCTCTAGCATGAATGTGAAGAGGGACCTTGTAAGCGCTGCGTCCCAACGTCCCTTGGATGATTCGTCTCGAATAAAGGCATGCTGGGCTTGTACCTCAAGAAACTGGGTAAATAAACCTAGTAAGTGTTTCACCGATGTACATCATCAAACTGCACGAACAGAGCACGCAACGTTGGCGTCTTCGAGCGTTTTCCTAATGAGATCACGGCCCGCGCGTGGTACATGTGTATCCTCCACGAGACGATTAGTCAAGTGTCACTCATGGAGAGCCAAGACATAACCCATGCACCTGCTTCCCGAAAATCATCTATAATGGTCCTTGTGAGGCAGAGACAGCTCGATGACAAGCAATGCTTACGACGAGCTCTCCTTTCACATCACCTTTTCGAACTCGCTCGAGCGAGTCATCGTTCTTGCCCTTTCCAAGAGTTGCACCGTGTATATCCGTTGCAAAGAAACACACTGCCGAGAGTACTCTGGGGTCAAATGCAGCCTGAGGAAGACATAGCCCATTTAATATTGGTGTTGCCGATGAGAAGGATCAGTGTCATACACGGAATGCCTGGAGTTGGGTGAGGTGCGCCATCCGGGCCAAGCAGCAGAGAGACATACCAAATGACCTCCTAGACACATTCCCGTCGCTTCAAAAGAATAGTGAGAGCACAGGTAATGGAGAAATACGCTTGGCATACCCGCAACACGACCGTTACAGTTCGGAAGGGAGACCAGTAGGTCGACGGAAAGTGTAGCATCCTTTCATCCATTCAAGATTGCGTGGATCAGTATTCGCCATCGAAATCAGGGCGAAAGAGTCAAGTACCTCGTCGTATGCGGTCACGGTTTTCTCGATCTAAGAAACGTCATCAAGTACGAAGAGGATCCCGTACACGGTGTAATGTCTACCTTGTATTTATTACCCCGATCCGTTCCTGGCCACATATTCTGTGAGTGTCCAAGGTAACTGACTGAAGTAAGACACCTTCCGTATCATAAGGAATGGGCTCTGGACCCTCGAACTCGTGATAAGTCGATGGGCATGCTAGATTCCCTTGCATGAGGGACCGTCCGATTATGAGAGTTACATCAACGACGCACCTACAACGTATCCATGGCTCGCGATCTGTCCGGCAAA
>JBBPUH010000244.1:0-15728 GCA_038094555.1 Boletus aff. phaeocephalus
TTCAATGACCCTTACTATTCTTCTTTTTCTATTCTTGACAGTTGATTCTCTGACTGCGATGCGAATAGCTTGGTACCTTGGCCTACAAACCAACGTCAAACAAAGAAAGTTGACTCTATGAACTATTGACACCATACGTTTATGATTCAGTCGTTCCGTATGCGCTCTTAGTTTATCAAATATGTTTGTTAGCAAATAGTTGCGATTGTACGAATTAGTTCAATGTACATGTTTGCTGACTGGATGCGCTGGCGTGGCTGTGTGGAATTTTACTCGTCCTGCGTGCTTGCTCTTAGCCAGTGGGATTCTCTTGCCAGCGGCGTAACCACATTGGCTTGAAATTGTTCATTTAGCCCATCTCCGCTAACTTGCCATCGTCTTGCGGTGGTGTTCGGACGCGTTTCTGGCATGATGGGTGTCGCTTTCAAGACGAACGGCAATGGCTCAAGTACTCGGTATCGTGTTCCAGTGCACTTACAGTCGTTTGGATTAACTGATTGATCCAGGACATCGTGTCAATAAAAATATGGCCAGACTGGCCCCGAAGGGGACACAGGTGCTGGGCTGCTCATTGGGGTGACTGAAACTGTCGGAATGGCCAGGCACGTTGTCCGAGGATCGGGGTCGGACCTGTGCTCGGTTGGGTCAGAGCCCGTACAGCCCGGGGGAGAGATCGTGGTTAGGATGCAGTTAGGAGCCTGCGAAAGCTCTCATCAGGGGGCTTACCGCTACCCCAACCACGACCCTTCCAAGACCATTCGGGGGACTACCTACCATGCCAGAAGAGTAAGCCAATAGCCAAGCGGCAGCAGCAACTTGAATGTGGAGTGGCGAAGGAAGGAAAAGGCGCAAAGCATCTAGAAAGGGGGTAAAAAGGAGCAGCGAGAAGAGGGCCAAGGAGCTTCTTAATCTCAGTGACACAGGGGAATAACCATCAAGCGCAAGGCATTCGATAACGACACGGACGGCGTCTCAGACGTGTGTTACATGCCCATCGATTGGTATCGATGAAACGTTGATGATGGCGATGTTGTTTGCAGATTTCGACGCCAGCATCTCTCTCCTAACTCCGACACTGATAGCAATGTAATCCAACTTCTCGCTGTTGGTAGTTCTTCAAGCTTCCGCGCAAGATGATGATCTCTATACAAAAGCCGGGTATTCCCTGCACTGTGCTACTTGCTCGTACTGCACATTCTCTCTATGGCTCACAAGTTTTCCCCTCAGCAAAGTACAATACCTCTGGCGACAGGATACCGCTGTCTCCACCGCCAGACGATATTCCCCTATCCCAGATGGGCGCAGCTGGGGCGCTCCTGCTACAAGATTCGGTCGATCGAGGTATGCAAATGCATACTAGAGGATGATTTTCTAACACTTACCGTTGTGCGCGTCAGCTCAGTCAGATGGCAACGCTCACGAACAACAACGTCGTAACCTCTGGCGCTTTTTCTGTTACTTCCTACATCTCTTCCTCGTCGCTCTTCACATCCTCCTTCTCGTGATAGCTGTGTGGAATCACGTAGAGCATCAAATCACTCTCCCATTCGACAGCGAGGCAATCACGACCGGGCTAAGTGGTGGGCTACAAGGGTTTTATATTGTACGTTATCCTATCGTTGTTTCAAACTTTGAACGCGCTCATCGATGTATCACCATCAGCTTTACACAGCCCTACTGGTCTTCATCATGCAAACCCTAGCGTTATCGGCCACCTTTGCCAAAATGAAGAAACTGACACAGATTCACGACATATGTAGTGCTTGGAGTGGCCTTGGTGCCGCACTGAACACTCTCTGGTCCCAAACCAAGGTCGCCTCGTCAGTATGGTCCGTCGTCCTCGTGACCATATACTTTACCTGCATCTCGGTGCTTCACGTGGCCTCGTCAACTATCATGCAATTCCAACCATTCAATGATACTGTGACGAGGACCGTCCCAGCAGTGGCAACCTGGCCAAGCCCATCCGTTAACATGAGTGCATTGGACTGGAAGGCAGCCGTGGGCACCCTTCCGTTCTTGCAAAACTTGTATGGGAATACAACCGACGGATTAGTTAACAATACTCTGTACGATATCCCGACCCAGAGTTTTGTCAATGCTTCGGTCAATGCTACTGTGGTGAACGCACACTGTGGTCTACTTACACCCATTTCCCCTTTCAACAATATCCAATTGACGATCAATGTTTCCATAGCAGATATGGAACCCTTCGCCCTTTATCTCTACAATGAACCATGTAAGTTTCTTGGTCTGGATTGAACTTTCCGAACTAATACAGGATGACAGTATTAAATGAATTTTGGATTAACGCCGTGAATGTCAGTTTTCATGGTATATGGTGTCAGTATCGTGATTGATCAACTATTCTCCAGTGTTTTCCCTGTGACAATTTTATCCCTTTTCTTGTCACAACGGCAATAAAAACTGATGGACCTGTGAATGATGTCAGCCCTGCCTATTTCAATGGATCTTATGGCAAGTAATTGCAGTCGTTGGGCCTTGATAACTGAATTGTGCTGTGTATCATTTAGGTCCTGGTGATCAGAATATTTCAGTACCCATGTACTTCGCAGCATGTACTTTGAACATGTCAACAAATATGGCTACCTTGAACTCATCTGGGAGTCTACTCGAGGGGCATGACGAACATCCGATAGATGACTCGGGTGCTTGGCCAGTTTTCTCACCCGGAGGTGATGTGGATTTCACATCCGCGGTTTGTTTATTCTGCTGCGTGGATATTAGCTTTCAGCTAACGAGCATGGACAGATTTTTACTGCACTGCAGACTCAACAAGTTACAGCTTACAACGTCATCTATTGTGTGGGTTCCATGCACATTTCGTGGGAGAACATTTCCCCCCTCCAAGTGTACGTCTACGCCTCTCAAAAATGTCCAATAATCAGATTAATGACAATCTTAGGTATATGAGCTCCCTCTTAGATTTAAATGTATCCACTTGTGACCTGAATGGTACCGCATATCAATATGAATATGCTGGTGGGCCGTCTCTTGCAGACTACACTGGCACCCCATTCTTGTTGACGAGGAGTCAAGTGGAGCGTGCTCTCTCCCAGGTTGCTACACAATTCATGTGGATGGGTATGTATTTTCAATACATAGTCCTATAATATTTGTCTCACCAATCATACAGCTGGGCAACTAGGTAGTGCTGGAGGAGGCTTTGACAGAGTGACAGAGGACAGTCAAGTCGTTCAGTATATCCTGAAATGGAGGTTAAATGTAGGTCGAAATAGTGTTTTGTATGCCAGTGTTGACATGACGTTTATCAGATCAATCTTCTCCCGGTGAGTTTTGAAGATAGCTTCGTGGAATTGAATTACCATGTGTTAAAGGTTATTACTGCGCTCTGTGCGTCGGTCATACTATCCCTTTGCATGGTCTGCATGGTCTGGAACCGACATTTTCGGCTGGGGGCGGTATCCAATGCTGGTGTGTTGGAGCTGATGTGGCTTGGCTCACGTTCACGGGCAATCCGTGACCATTTGGGGGACGAGCGAAACATGTCCGTGGACAATCTACGTGCTTCTTCGATGCTCGAAACTGTTTTCTGGCCATGGCCCATGGATGCAAGTGAGGAAAATAGTATACCTCACGCGACCGATCCGCTATACAGTTTTGAAACTCGTACTGACAACTCAGGACTTCTTGACTCTCTAGACTACTGTGCGTGTTCCAACAGATGGTTCGATGTGCTCTAACCCGCTAGTGTGATTGCAAAAGTGTCTAGTAATCCCCACGCAGACTCATACCAACTTCGCAAACCCAATCATGTCCCAAGCACCTCTCGCAGTCGTCGCTGGTGCTATGCACTTCATACTGTGCTAGTAGCCCTACACGCTGTTCTGCTCGTACTTCTTTCTCACCATCCGGAGCACTCCATCGTCATTCCAATCAAGACCAGCATACTGACAACTGGTCTGAGTGCAATCCTCCAAGCTGTTTACACGGTGCGTGGACAATGTCTCACAATAGCTCCAATTCAACCTCATATTCATTGCCCTAGCTATATTGTACGATTTTGATCGTTGTTACACAGAGACTTGCATTGTTCAGGATCGTCGGCAATCGACGAAAATTGACAACCGTACATGACGTATCTGGAGCGTGGACTGGAATTGGTGCAGCAATCTCTGTGCTCTGGCAACAACGCCGAGTCGCATCATCAATTTTGGAGATAGCTGCAGTAGTGGGATATCTGAGCTCTGTGCTTGTCCTTCATATTGGGTCGTCCTCCGTGTTGCAGTGGCAAGTATTCAACAGTACTCTCGTGAGCGTTCTTCCCTCCGACTTGGCCTTCCCCAGCAGTGCTGTCAATATCAGCCAGCTGCGCTGGGACGGAATATCTTCTGTTCTACCGTCGATCAACTTTGCTGCAGGCGTGTCTACCTACGGTTTATCGAACAACACCATCTATGACATGCCCCGGGTTCCGACGAATATCAGATTCTTGGAAGCCTCTGTGAATGCAACGATGCTTGGGGTGCAATGCGGCCTAGTACCCAACCTCACCGTAAACCCGTGGACTGAGCGTGATAATGAACCGGTACCGAAGGTGGTATACAGCCTCAACTTCTCCTTACCCGGGATCACTAATGGGACCGCTGACATAAATGCTCTGTGTGAGACATGTCGCGTAACTAGTCCTCTTAGCACGCTAACTTTTCTTTGCAGTGCAAGGACAAGTTCTGCCGTATGTTCCAAAATCACAGGTAGCCATCTCTTCTCGTCGGAATGAGCACTTCACGCTTACATGTACAAAGTGCGTAGCATGTCCTCAGACTCTATTTTACATGATCACAACCGAGATCGACGTGGACGAGTCCGTTCCCGACACTGCCGCCGTGAATGTGAATTGCAACTCCACTTTGACATGGGGTATGGATAGTGGAGTTTCTCTGATGGAATCGACTGACTTAACCCCAAACGACAGATGATGAATATTGTGATTGGACGGTCTTGATCCATATTGCGGCATGCTCCATTGGCGCACAGACTGCCCCAGCCACGTTGAATCTGCAAGAGAACCAGCTCGTTCCTACTAGTAGTCAGACTCTGTCATCCAGCAGTACGCCCTGGTCCGTGTGGTCGCCAGCCAATCCGACAGATTTCAATGTTGGGGTACGTATTTCTTTTTCCCGCATCCGGTGTACACTCATTCACAGATACTCTCATGGACTCCACGCGGTGTAGATGGCGACTACACTCTCAGATACCAGGGATACAAGCGATGGCAGTTATATTGGCTGCTCCATATCAGGGTTTGACAAGTGAGTATTTGTCACTGCCCCAGGCCGCCTTCCACGCCGCGATGCGTCAAACGAGACACTGATTATGGGAACCTGCCAGGTACATGATGAACCTACTCTGGATGAACCTCCAGCCTGGTGTTTCCGTCGTCAACAGTAGCTATCCCTGTTCCACTGCCGATCCTTTTGTGAAGGTCAGCCAATCTCAATTGGAAGACGCAATCGCGCAGACCGCAGCCAAGTTTTTATGGCTCTGTAGGTCAACGTCTTTCTTGGGCCTGTTCATTTCGTTCACGTTCGTGCCGCACGCTAGCAGGACAGCTCGGAGAGAGCGCAGGCGGTTTCCAACGCACGGCGGGCGAGAGTCGAGCGACGTGGAATACACTTCAATGGCGGCTCAACGTACGTAGACTTTGTGATTCCCTCTTTTACTCCTATCGCTCATGCTTGTCGTGGGCCTACGCTATTTACAGCTCAACGCGATACCCGTACGTCTCGTTCACCTCCATCACATCACAATGATTCATATCTAATGTGTGATCATGACGAACAACAGATTGTCTTTGCATCGGTGGCGTCCTTCACGGCCCTCGCCCTCGTACCATTTATAATTGGCAAAGAACCGCTCAAAGGAGATGGCCCGTTGGTCACTGGAACGAGCGTACTCGAGTGCCTCTGGCTCGAAGCTCACTCTGACGTGCTTCATTCGCGGATGAAGGCGATAGAGAACCCCCGATCGGATAGGTTGAGAGCAGCGGGGATGTTCGACATCGCTCTCGGGAATATCGGGCGTTCGAGTTTGGCGTCCGAGGTGGTGAGTTGCGAGCAAGACAAGTGAGACAGAGATGGCTGGCGTTTCTTTGGATCGCGGGCAGAGTCTTGAACTCACATTCTGGCAGATGTGGTTCAAAGTTGGCGTATTCTGGATTTGCCACTTCCAAAGACTAGGATGTTTACGTCGAGTCGGTAGAATGGATACATTGGGGTACTGTACTCGCATTTGGGGGAATGAACATAGTAGGCAAACTCTGCACGACAAAGTTTCGCGAGCATCCTAGACGCACAAGCACTCGAATGGCCAAAAACACGACTGTCTGTACACCGATCTTCTGTAGCGAATTCAGCCTCGATTGCCGGGAGGTGTACTCAGGGTGGCTGGACAGTGCCCACGAAGGAAAGATGTGATTGATGACCACTGCCAGAGATGCAAAACCAAGTACGACTTCTTTGATGATGAAAGTGTGGCGATGCAAAGATGCAAAGAGTGGATGTTTTCCCACAGTACCCTTCTATAGTAGTACTATTACCAGTCTCGTTTCGAATAAGCTACGAAAAGTGATGCAATTTCCGTTCACCTTAACCCTCTGCCTCAGCATTGCGGGTATGCATCTATCCTTCATCCCCACCCTCACTCCTCGCATGCAGGCAAGGCTGGTCCAGGACTGAGCCATGCTGTCACTTCTGCGGCATACATACTCAACAGGCTGACTGTGTACACCTACAAAGTATAGGAAGATGCCCTTTTTTTTTGTAAACCCGAACAAGAAGGAAAGAAATGAAATGATCACAGGTACGTCTTCTTCTCCCTCTTTTTCCCATCACATCCCACATAGACACCAGCCAGGTGCCACCACCCGTTTACAGTGTAAAGTAAGCCATCTTAATTACTTTTATCTTGTTCGTACATGCCATTCACTTGCAACTCACTCATCATGATCCATGTAGCCTACCTCCCACACCCTCACTGGTTCATTCGTGTCCACGGCAATAAGCACTCCCCTAGTCGGCACCATAGTTGGCCTCACTGTATCTCGACTGTGCGTTTACCCTCATTGGAATTAGAAAATCTTTTCAGATCGCTCAGCCATACCGTAGCTGGCGGTAAACAACCTGATCCACTCCTTCCACTTCTTTACCAACGTGGTGATCGGGTCCTTGACGTTCCTGATATGGTATGGCCATAGCTCGTCTCTGTCGCTATCGATCACATCTTATGTCGTATGCATAGCTTAATCAAATCAAGACTACAGCGCCTCACAAGATGTGCAACCCTTGTCCCACCGTCATCCGTGTGGCGCTCTGCCGGGCAGTCATCACCGCAAGCCTCGTGCAAGATCACGAACGTCAATTCATGTCACAGTATATCGCCTACATACACTTCGCCTCGATCAGAGCTTGACTGCATCCGTGTACACCACCATGCGGGTGATGCTGAGCCCGGTCTTGAACTTGAGGTGGACCGGATGGACTGGATAGGTGGTCGCCTTCAAGTTGCTTTGCTCGCCTCAATCAAGAAGCCTCAGTCACGAGGTTGTGGTAATGAGCGATGCCAAAGAAGACGAAGTGGACGATGGCTCGAATGCATGGGTTGAGGAGTGAGGTAACCTACTGGTTACATCTGCTGCCGGTCCACCTATTTCTCATTGTGGCTCTGTCCGGCCACTTCGCCAGGTATGTAAATCCGTGACATTCCCCTTTCATCATCTCACACCTATCTCACCTCGCCACAATGCATCTCCGCAGAAACGCTGATTCAAGTCTAACTCGGTTCACCTCTCTCCTGGACGATTGGCGGCCGTGTCGAGTACATCCAGCTTGAATGTACACGGAACGTCAGTTGAATCGGATGTATTCACAGCAATTTCGTGTTTCAAAAAAGACGAGAGCGCTTGGGAGAGTCTGAGCTTTGCGTATCGATGGAGTGGACCTGTGCACGATATTTGCAGAGACAAGTCCAATGACCCCCGGCATACTACTCCACCATTGACTGTTTTCTACTCTTTCTATTCTTGAAAGTTGATTCTTTTCTAATTGTAATCCCTGGTACTCTAGCCTAGCCCACAATCAATCAATCAATCAAAGACGAACTACTTTAATTGACGAGTCATGCGTTTTAACTCATCCCATTTGTTCTGTCATGCGCTCTTATTCCATCGAACATGCTTACTAGCAGATGTTTGTGATACCGGTAGCGGTTTTTCGATGGTACAGAATGTCAGATAGCATATATCACACGGTCACCCACTCATTGGCCTACCATTGGCGGGATTGATTTCAAACCAGGTGTATCAAACGGGTCTACGCGGGCGTCCATTTCATATTCCCGTAGTATGCCCTGTCCCACGTTAGGCATGTGCCACCGTACTTGGCCTCCAATTCGGCGTTCAGACGTTGGTCGGCGTGATCCTCCTACCAGCAACGTAACCTCAACCCATTGGAAGATTGCTCATCTCCGCCGAAACCTGACTTCATTTAATGTAGAAACTCGATGGTGTTTGGACGTAGATGGCGAACAGCAACAGCTCAAGTACTTGGCATCCCGTTACAGCGTTCTTGGGTTATTGATTCCGTTCAATTTCCAGGCCATGGTCACGGTGTTGATGCCATAAACAAGGTGGGATGCATATTGCGCAATGGTCGATGCCGATGGATGCCAATGGTATGATGGGAGTGGCGTTGCCGTGGAACCAACGCTAATCGTTAGACATAGCACTCATACTTCCGAGTTGCCAGATACCACAAGAACATTTAACCAGCTGCCTCATCCGAACCCTGTTGGGGAGCCCATGTTCATGTTCCATGTCGCAATCGTCAGTGACCTACGAGAACCTATTCTATACAAGTGACCGATATGTGAACCACGTGGATCATTTGTTCATTGGTGGGTACAGGAATCATGGCGATGCTATTGTTCATCAAGGGATTTTGAGTGCAGATCTCAGCGCGGGAAACCTAATGCGATACTGCTTCACACCGACTAACCCCCACTCCAGTAATGCGGCGGGCTGTGGGTGGTTCTTGGTGGCCTTCCACGCAAGATGAACTCTGTACAAAAACCAGATGTGTTTTTGCATTGTGATACTTGTTTGCACTACACGTTCTCATCATGCTTCCCGAGTTTTTGTCCCCAGAAAAGTATTGTTTGTCCGGCAATAGGACAACATTGTCAGATGATGTTCCCCTATTCCAACAGGACGCATCCGTGGTGCCCCTGCTGCAAGATTCGATCCATCGGGGTAGGTGAACACGTAGCGGATGGTATTCTATCGCTCACCGCTGTGCATCATCATGTCAACTCGGTCAGGTGACAACGCTGACAAACAGCATCATAATCTCTGGCGCTTTTTTTGTTACTTTCTACATCTCTTCTTCGTTGCACTTCACGTCGTCCTTCTCGCGATACCTGCGTGGAATCATGCAGAGCATCAAATCACTCTCCCGATGGACAGCGAGGCGTTCACGATCGGGCTAAGCGGTGGGCTACAGGCATTTTATATTGTGCGCTGCACCATTATTACTTGGACACGCTCATCAATGTTCCGACAGCTTTACACGGCCCTACTGGTCTTCGTCACACAAAGCCTAGTGCTATCAGCCACCTTTTCCAGCATGAAGAAGCTGACGCAGGTTCACGATATATGCAGTGCTTGGAGTGGCCTTGGTGCCGCACTAAGTACTCTCTGGTCACAAACCAAGGTCGCCTCGTCGGTATGGTCTGTCACCCTCGTCACCATATATGTTACCTGCGTGTCGGTGCTTCATGTGGCCTCGTCGACTATTATGCGATTTCAGCCATTCAATAGTACTGTGACGAGGACTGTCCCAGCGGTGGCAACCTGGCCAAGCTCATCCGTTAACATTAATGGATTGAACTGGGACGTGGCTATGGGCAGCCTTCCATTCCTGCAAAACCTGTATAGGAATACAACCAGCGGATTAGTTAACAATACTTTGTATGATATCCCAACCCAGAGTTTTGTTAACGCTTCAGTCAACGCGACTATGGTGAACGCACACTGTGGTCTACTTAATATGCAACTTCCTCCTTGGGGTAATGATGGTGTCAAGGGCTTAATGGCAAATATGGGCCCTTTTGCCATTCATTTCTCCACAGCACCATGTAAGTTTCTTGGCTCGCTCATACCTTGGAGTGAACTTCCCAAATTAACACATGATGACAGTATTAAATGAAATCTGGCTTGACGATGTCCAGGTCAGTTTTCATGATGTATGGTGTTGATGTTGTGATCAACCAGCTGTCTCTAGTGCATTGGTTGCATGAATTTTATTCCTTTTCTTGTCACAGCAGCAATAAAAACTGATGGACTTGTGAATGATGTCAAGCCCATCTATCTCAATGGATCTTATGGTAAGCACAATTGCAATCATTGAGCCTTGACAATTGAATTATGCTGCATATCATCCAGGTCCTGCTTTTCAAAACATCTCAGTGCCCGTGTACTTTGCAGCATGTACTTTGAATACATCAACAAATGTAGCCACCTTGAGCCCATCTGGGAATCTATTTAAGAAGGTTGACAGACATCGAATAGATGAGGCTTGGTCAACCTTCTCACCTGGAGGTGACATGGATCTCACATCTACGGTTTGTTTATTCTGCTGTGTGGGTGTTGGCTTCAAGATAACGAGTGCGGACAGATTTCCACTGCACTGTATAGTACTCACGTAAGCACAGCTTACGACGCTGCCTATTGTGTGGGCCATATGGGAGCGGGTTTCTGGAGTACCATCTCCCCCCTCCAAGCGTACGTCTACGCTGCCTAAAAGTGTCCAATAATCTGATCAACAGTTATTTTAGATGTATCAGCTCTCTCACAGGTTTAAGTGTATCCACCTGCCAGTCAAATCTGGCTACAGGTACAGTTCAACATATAGGCGGGCCGTCTCTTGCAGACTACACTGGAATCTCATCCTTGTTAACTAGGGGTCAAGTGGAGGGCACTATTTCCCAGATTGCTGCACAACTCATGTGGATGGGTATGCATTGAGAATATAGTCCTATATCTGTCTCACTAGTCATACAGCTGGGCAGCTGGGTAGTGATGGAGGAGGCTTTGACAGAGTGACAGAAGACAGTCAAGTCATCCAGTACACCCTGAAATGGAGGTTGAATGTGGGTCAAAATAGTGTTCAGTATGGCAGTGCTAACATGACGTCTCTATCAGATCAATCTTCTCTCGGTGAGTTTTGGAGAAAGCTTCGTGGAATTCAGTTATCATGTGGCAAAGGTTATTACTGCCCTCTGTGCATCAGTTGTACTATGCGTTTGCATGGTCTGCATGGCCTGGAACCGACATCCTCGGCTAGGGGCGGTGTCCAGCACTGGGGTGTTGGAGCTGATGTGGCTTGGCTCGCGATCGCGGGTACTCCGTGACCATTTGAGGGACAAGCAAAACCCGTCTGTGGACAGTCTGCGTGTTTCTTTGATGCTTGAAACTGTTTTCTGGCCATGGTCCGTGGAAGCGAGTAAAGAAAACAATGAACTTCGTGTAGCCGTTCCGCTATGCAATCTTGGAACTAGTGCTAACAGTTCCGAACTTCTTGACTCTCTGGACTTATGTGCGTATTCCAACAGATGATTCGATGTGGTCTAACTCGCTGGTGTGATCACAAAAGTGTCTAGTAACCCCCACACAGACTCGTATCAACTCCACAAACCAATTCATATCCCGAGTGCCTCTCACAGTCGTCGCTGGTGTTATGTACTTCATATCGTGCTAGTAGCTTTACATGCTGCTCTGCTCGTACTTCTTCTTCTTCATCCGGAGCACTCTATCGTCGTTCCGATTAGGACCAGCATACTGACAACTGGTCTGAGTGCAATCCTCCAAGCTGTTTACACGGTGCGTGAACAATGTCTCACGATGGCTTCAATTCAACCACATATTTATTCTGGCCCTAGCTATATTGTGCGATTTTGATCATGGTTACGCAGAGACTTGCATTGTTCAGGATCGTCGGCAATCGACGAAATTTGACAACTGTACATGACGTATCTGGAGCGTGGACTGGGATTGGTGCAGCAATCTCTGTGCTCTGGCAACAACGCCAAGTTGCATCATCAATCTTGGAGATAGCTGCAGTAGTGGGATATCTGAGCTCTATGCTTGTCCTCCACATTGGGTCGTCATCCGTATTGCAGTGGCAAGTATTCAACAGCACCCTCGTGAACATTCTTCCTTCCGACTTGGCCTTCCCCAGCAGCGCCGTGAATATCAGCCAGCTGCACTGGGACGGAATATCTCCTGTTGTACCATTGGTCAGCTTCGACGCAGGTGTGCCTACATACGGTTTATCGAACAACACCGTCTATGACATGCCCCGGGTTCCGACGAATATCAGATTCTTGGAAGCCTCTGTGAATGCAACGACGCTTGGTGTGCAATGCGGTCTAGTACCCAACCTCACCATAACCGAGCCGACCTACAGTCTAGATGGACTTCCATACGACCTTAATTTCTCCTTACACGGGACCGCTAATGGAACCTATGGTATACCCGCCATACGTAAGGGATGTCATATAACTGGTCCCCGCAGCATGCTGACACTGGCTGCTCACAGTGAAAGGACAGGTTCTTCCATATGTCCCATTTTCATCGGAGCGAGCATCTCATCTTGCATTTACAAAGTGTGCAGTATGTCCTCAGACTCTATTTTACATGATCACAACCGAGATCGATGTGGACGAGTCCGTCCCCGACACCGCCACTGTGAACATGAATTGCAACTCCGCTATGACATGGGGTGGTATAGTAATGTTTCTCTGATACGATGGACTGACCTAATCTCGAATTACAGGGGGGAGATACTGCAATTCGACGGTCTTGATCCGTATTGCAGCATGCTCCATTGGCGCACGGGCTGTCCCAGCGACGCTGAATTTGCAGAATCAGCTTGTTTCTACTAGTAGTCAGACTCTGTCGTCCAGCAGTATGCCATGGTCTGTGTGGTCGCCGGCTGATCCAACGGATTTCAATGTTGGGGTACGTATTTCTTTTTGCTGCATCTGGCGTGCACCCATTTACAGATATTCCCATGGACTCCACGCGGTGTAGATGGCGACCACACTCTCAAATATCGATGTCGTATTTGTGGAAGACGGGATTAGTGCCAGCGATTGCTTGATTTCAGAGTTTGACAGGTAAATGCCTTCACCTCCCCAAGCCGCTCTCCACTTTACGATGCATCAAACGAAACGCTGATTATGGGAACCTGCAAGGTACATGATGAACTTGCTCTGGACGAATCTCCAGCCTGGCGTTTCTGTTATCAACAGTACCCATCCCTGCTCAACTGCCGATCCTTTTGTGAAGGTCAGCCAATCTCAATTGGAAGATGCAATCGCGCAGACCGCAGCCAAGTTTTTATGGCTCTGTACGTCGCGAGTTTTGTTGAGCTTGAATTTACTCATGCTCATGTCACATGCTAGCGGGACAACTTGGAGAAAGCGCAGGCGGCTTTCAGCGCGCAGTGGGTGAGAGTCAAGTAACAAGGGACCTGTTGCAATGGCGGCTTAATGTACGCAGACCTTTCCCCCTCGTTAGCTGTGTCGCTCACGCTTGTCATGGGCCGGTGGCTACCTGTAGCTCAACGCGATACCCGTACGTCACGTTCATGTTTCCTAACAGCGATTTGTATCTGACGTGCAGCCATGGTGGGCATGATAAACAAAAAAAGATTATCTTTGTATCAGCGGCGTCGTTCACTGCCCTCGCTCTGGTGCCGTTCGTGATCGGCAAAAAGCCTTCCAAAGAAAGGGCCCCGTTAATCGCTGGAACGAGCGTACTCGAGTGTCTTTGGCTCGAAGCTCACTCCGACGAACTTCATTCGCGGATGAAGGCGATAGAAAAACCTGATTCGAATAGGTTGAGAGCCGGGGGGATGTTTGACATCACTCTTGGGGACATCGGGCGTCCGGGTTTGGCGTCGGAAGTTGTGAGTTAATGAACAAGGTAGGGCTACTTCGGATCGTAGACGGATAGTCTCGAACTCACATCCTGGCAGACGCGGTTAGGGTGATCTAGTTTGACTGTTTCGAATACTCAGAATGCTTGCTCAATTGAACAGACTCGAGATACACATGTTTTGAACCAGGAACGAATGTACTAATATGTTGGTAGGCAGAGGTGATGTACTTGATAGGCGATGAGCGTCGGGAAATCTTTGATAGGTCAATTGTGGGATTGTTGCTATGAATGATGCCAAACAAACCCTATATGACAAGCCTCCACAAGTATCTCAAATGGACCGATTTGTTGTGGCGATCCAGACGGCGCCCCGCACGATCCGACACCATCGATGCCGGCGCAGCCAAATGCCATTCCCGGATGCCTTGGCAAATATGAACGAGATATGTCGTCGACGCACCACAGTAGGATTATTCACAGAAATGCGAGAGTGGTGATGTCCAGTGCGGATGGAGTGGCACAACATTGTCCGGAGCAGACCAACCTGAGTTGAAGTCGTCAGCACGTAACGTGTGTCGCCATCTGCACACCTTCCCACCGGCTCTGAAAGCCTGGCGCGTTTCCCAGGGCAATTTCAAGAACATAGCACAGACGGCCATATGTACATGGCGCCGTACACCGTTCCAGGATGTAGTGGATGGCATCACTGTCCGGCATCCATGTAAGTCAGCATGAGTGAATACAGTTGTGTGTGGGCCATGCTGACCATCAATGCTAACCCGAAATATGCTTCCCATTATGTCATGTCCCTGGTGCATGTGGACGCGACGGCTGGAGAGAAACATGAGTGATAGCTGGTCACTCTCGGGACTCGAGATCGATTACTAGTTCAAAGTATGATAACACACATACATGGTGTGTCAACTGGTTGTGCAAGCGCATAATATCACCCGCAAGTGTTGCCCATGGTCGGGGTCGGCGCGCCAGTCGAGAATAATCAGGCCAAGTGCCTCCATTAACGCATACCGGGAACGAATGTGCGTACCGGGTAGTTCGAACCGCTCAGAGTCCCTCGACTACCGCGTAAAGGATCAGGGTGGTGGGCAGACTTTGTGCTGTTTCCCCAGCGCCATTAATTCTCGAGAACTTCAAATGAGACAGCTAGTGGACGAGCTCGCCCTCCTCACCGTCCACGCTCTTGTTGTCGTCTTGACACAACAGACACTAGACATGAACGAACATGAGGGACATACCGGAAACATAAACACTGGCAAAGGCTACGTACCGGAAGTGCGGCACCAAGGGATTTGGTCCACAAAATTTGTTACGCCTCGAGATAACCCTCCGTCGTAGGGTCAAGCTCGTCGTTTCATGAGCCTGACCCTCGCCTTTGGTCTCGTTCTTGGTCTCGTTCTCACTGTTCCAATCCTGTTGTCCCAGGTCTCTTGTGACGCGGGAATGGCTAGGCCACGTCGAGGAAGGACACGGAGGCTCAGGTAACTCAGTTCATGCTCTACCTGTATTTGCTTTTGCAGTGTTCCACGGTTTGGCCTGTGCACAGTGCATCACGAGTTCGACCTAACCGTGGTAAGTACCAGGTGATAAATCCCGAATGCCGCAAAAATTAGATAAACAGTCAGCCAGTTATATGTCATTAGGATACCTTTTCTTCGTGTACAGTACTTCGCTTCTTTCGCAAGCCAATCCCATGTTGTGAGCAATTCCAAATACATTATAGTATAGTTTT
>JBBPUH010000246.1:0-15635 GCA_038094555.1 Boletus aff. phaeocephalus
GCTGACTGGCACTCATTTATGGCATGGTATGCTACCGACATGACATGACGACAGAGGTGGTGCGAGAACTTTTTTCCGCAAAAGTTTTCGTCGCCGCCAATGCCTGCTGTGGACGAGGTGAATTCAAAGTATGCGGGGTGGAATGTTGCAGTGGATAGGCTCTTTTTTGCGAATGGTCTTCGTGGGTGTCTTCCTGTGGTTGTCCTTGAGGGTGGAACTCACATCCCGCGTCGCACGAGGGCAGGTGATCCTTGGCGTGAGGCGACCGTTTCCGCGGCATTGTTGCACAAGGCGAACACGACGATGCAGCCCATTTACGAAAGTGATGGGTTCCACGTGTCGGACATGTTTAGGAAAAACGGGCTCGTAGATGAGACAGTTCATGTCGTGCAGATGGCTGCGCTCGAGTATATGGAGATGTGGCTTGCATGAAGTTTGGGCACCAGAAAGTGTTGTTGATGTGACCCAATCCATATGGATGGCATGAGCCAAAACTCTACAACCTAGCTGTGGCATTGGTGATTTGTCTTGGTATTTTGTTGTTGATTTGGTGATTGACTGTCAGGCATCTACTGGGTCATCTTGGTCTACTGCACCACCTCCTTCTGACATTCATGCAAGTAGATCATCAGTAGGTTGTCAAGAGCTGCTTTTTGTGCTTTTTTACTTACTAAAAGCAAGAAAAGTGCTATTAAGTGATCTCAGCATTGTAAAAGCATGAAAAAGCACAGCTGAAAGCACAAAAAGTAACTTGACAATTTACTAATGATGTCACCACATATCTCAAGGAGTAGCTATTACCATTGGAAGCATTGGTGTGATCCTATTTGCATTGTATACACCCCCAGACTAATTTTTCTAGGAAGAGATGTTTAACAGATTTTACTCTCAGAATAAGCAATGAACACAAATTATAGACTTGTGTGAGATAGGATTGAAACAGATTCTATTTGTGGGAGCTCAATGAGTAAGTGACTTTATGATACAGTATGATCCTTTTGTCACAGTGGTGATTTTGAGATAGAGGGAGAGTGTCCAACCTTCTCCTGGACTTAAGTTCAACAGGGGGTCTGGAGGATAGGAACTAATTTCAGGACTTCAGAACAAAATCTAGAAATGGGGAGATAAATCTGGAAAATCAAATTTGGATGGAACAGAGTATGGAGCCTATCAACAAAACAACCATTTTCTGTTGGAGATTACATTCAAGATGCACAGTATAGTTACTGCTTATTGTCAGAGTGGTGCTCCTGAGGCAGAATGGAAGGAGGACATCTTTTCCTGGGGGATGTCAAATGGAAGTCCAGAAGATAGGGGTTATTTCTGGAACTTCAGAACAAAGTTCAGAGATGGGTCATCCAGAGTTGAACCGGGGCAGAGTGGAGTATGCAGGAGGTGAGGACATCAGTACAGGACTTATGTGTTGTACCCTTGCCAATTTCCAATCCTTGTATTTCAGAGATCAGAGATGATAAGAGAGGTGGTGGTTCAGAGATGGGGAGAGGAAAAGGATAGATGATATTAAACAACACAATGATGCATAGTGACAAACAGTGACATACAATGTGTCATATCTGTGTCAAACCCCTATTTCTGACCATCTCTGATTGTTGTCATTTGACTCTGGTCATCTCCATTGAACTCCTCCACAGAAGTTCAACCCCAGTCCACCAATCATCCTGGACTTGCCTTGGAGTTCCTCTGCCTTCCAGACTTCCTATTCTGTATATTCTCCTTTTGTCTTAGTTCTGTTCTTGTCACCTTTCCTTCTGTCCAGTACAGCCTTCCAAACTTCAGTATATTTGTCATCCTGACACTCCTGCTTATTTAGGATGTGTCTTCGGCATGTACATTCTCTGTCCCATCTTATTCATCCCAGTGTACATTGCCTTCTTACTTTCTTAGTCATCTCTGGTCTGGACTTACTCCAGACATATCAGGACTTCATATATAATCTCCTGTATCTCCTCTGTAGTTCTCCAATTTGAATATTGTTCGTCAGTGTTTGTCACTTATGTCATCATGTATGTTCATTATTGTCTAATACCATCTATCCTTCTCCTCTCCTCATCTTCTCCTCATCTCCCTCCTTATCATCTCTGAAATATGAGGACTGGAAACTGGCAAGGGTATGACACATAAGTTCTGCGCTGATGTCCTCACCTTCTCCATACTCTGCTTTGCCCTGGTTCGACTCTGGATGACCCATTTCTGGACTTTGTCCTGAAGTCCTGGAAATAGCCCCTATCCTCCGGACTTCCATCAGACATCCCCCCAGGAGAAGATATCTTCCCTTCTATCCGCCTCAGGAGCACCACCCTGACAGTATATTCGAACTGATCTTGCCAGTCATTTCTGTCTTATGACTTCTGTCACGTCTACATGACACCCTCCATCTTTCAGTACCCTCTTAGAATCTCCAACCCCTCATGATTCCCAATGTTGGATTTGCCTGGCCAGGCTCTCTGCATTGCAATCACATTCTGGACTTTCCTGGTGATTGTCCACCTCAACTCCGTCCCTCCAAGGGCTACTCTGCCCTCACCTCCATTCCTTGATCTGTCCTTCAGACGAATCTCTCCGAGTTGGACTTTTGTCCTTTTCACCTTTGTTTTTAGTGTTTTTCTGTACCTCAGTTCAAGTCCCCTCGGTTCAAAAATGCCTTCGTTCAAAAGATTTTGTTGTTGCCGACGTACTCCATCAAGTCCAGCATTTAGCAACATCATCTGATGAACTCCAGCATCAGGATCATCTCCAACTCTGAACTTCATGCACTTGTACACTATGGTCTCTGTTAACCCAAGATACTCCTGAATGAGCTGTTCTGCTCATTTCCTGAAGATCACCTATTCTATGGTCTTCCCCTTTGTTCCCCTATCGAAGATCCTCCGTGCTGTCAACATCTCCGGACCTCCAGAGTTCGCATGGATCTTCTTCCCTGTTTCCCTGTGTTGTCCTGTTCATGCTAGAGCTCCATTTCCGAGTTTACATGATTACAGTTGACTTCACTTTGGTCTCATGACCACCCTGTCCCTTTTGAAGCCACTCTCGTGTCCCTCCTATGTCTGGAACTCTGTTTGGAGTACCTCTGGACTAACACGAACCCGCTTCACCCATTCTACCATACCATCAATTCTCTGGTGGAACACCCCTTCCCCCATCTCTTTCCCGATGCCTTCTGATTCCCCCATCCTCAACTTCCACATTCCTCACAGGCAATTCCACCTCTGGACCTTCTTGGTCACCCCTTGTTGGATTCCAGATGTAACTAGCACCAGAACCGCTAACCAATCCATTTTTCGATCTGTTGATCAGAGTAGGAAATAGGTAGCAACTATCTGAGCTTCTGCAAAAAGAATGCCAACCCCCCAATGTCAGTCCAACATTAAGACAGGTACCAGCGTCATTGCGACAGCTCCGGTCCCAACCCTGTCTCACCATCACCTTTGGTATCCTCGTGGTACACCTGTGCTTCATGCACACCCGTGTCTTTGTACACACCTGGAAATGCCTTTGGAACATCCCTGGACTTCAATGCCACCCTCCCATTGCACATTTGTTGTATTATATGATTCTTGGGCTGTACTTGGTCCTCCTCCATTCCACCTCCTTCCTCCTAACTTCTCTGTTGCTCTCTGCTCCAGAGTTTCTAAGTCTGGTTGAAGATCTCATCAGGTTGGCTTCCCCCTTCCCTATACCCTATTTTTTGTTTTTGCCTTCTACCCATGCCGTTACTGTGCTCTTTGGACTCCCCTCTTGGGATTCCTCCCCCTGTTCATGCCTTTCAGACTCCTGATTGCAGGTTCACCTCCGGACCTCTGGACTTCACACCTCCAGACGTCCCTCCTACTCCCTGGACTCCTTTGGCACCCCCAGTTTTGTTTTTTGTGCCTTCCCTGCACTCTTTGGATTTCCTTGCTCTGGATTTCCAACCCCCTCGCCACTCCATCCATTTCTCAGTTGTTGACTCTCCCTTATTAAGGGGAGGATAAGGACTTCGTCCTCCAAGCTCCATCTCTGGTCTCTCCTGACTCATCCCTCCAGCTTTCTCTCCTGATTGTCTAAGTATTGAATCGCCATCACTGTTGTGAATATCCCTAACCTGGATAGTATCACTCTATCAGCCTTCAACATTTATTCTTGGACTTTCAGACCTCCTCGCCAGATCTCCATATATCCATAACCAGACTTCTCATTTGCTCACTGTCACATCCCAGATTTTTGTGAAGTCCATCTCTGGACATCTCCGGAGTTCTGGACATCGCGTCAGTCCTTGGGTCCAGACTATTTCAGAGTTGGCACTCTGGACATTTACTTTTTATATTCATCTCCTTTTGTTCTAGTTCATATTCGTAAGTCTGTATTATTCACTTAGTAAGATTTCTCGGTTTCCATTCTTCTCTGACTTCCATCTTATTCATCACTGTATACATCGCCTTCGCTTAAGTCTCTTACTTACCAATCTCCAGTCTGGAGTTCTACCGGACACTTAGTATATAAACCCTGTACTTCATTTGTAGATACTTCAGTTTGAATATCAAATAAGTCACCTCCAGTTCCAAGTCTGACTTGTTCCTCTATTCTCTCTCATCTCTGTTCCATTCCAAATACGAGGACAAGGGCTTGACAAGGGTGCAACACATAAGTCCTGCGCTGACATCCTCACCCCCTCCATATCTCCGATCTCCAAACCTCCAGTCAACTTCGCTCGACAATGCTCGTACCCCATTCCCTATTCCCCAGACCTCTGTCGGACTTTGATTCGGAGGACCCAGACTTGACACTCACTTGGACATTACCCTTTTGATCCCCTCTCCTTTCCTGTCAACCTCTAACCTCATCAAAGTGGATCACTTCTCATTTGTGGCACCCCTCATGATCATCAAAAGACTTTCACACCTCCGTTCATCCCCACTGGTTTACTAACATCTCTGAAGTTGCTTCTGCATTTCTGGATTTTGTTACCAGTACCCAGACCATTTGTCCTTTGGTTTGTCCACTATTCTGAGGCCTTTTCCTGCACCTCTGGACTTTCCAACCCCGGACTTCTCCATTGGTCCTTGGACCTTCCTCCATTCATTTTAGGTTCTCCTCGTTCATTTTTAGGTCTTCTGTCACTCTTAGACCTCATCTCTACCGTGTAAAGTATTTTCCATCAAGACCATTTGTTGGATACACTCTCACATCTCGAGACACCCTTCTCATTGGTCATCCACTCTTCCAAGGTTTTTCCTGCACCTCTGGACATTCCGCCAACACCTGGACTTTTATTACAGTCCCCAGACCTTCATTCTTCAAGGTCTCCCCTCTGTTTCCTTCTTGGTCCTTCATCACCTCTGGACCTCATCTCACCGCATTCTGATTGACCTCTGACCTCTAGTCATTGAGTGTTTTCATTCCCCATATGCAATTTGAGACTCCCCTGTTCATCCCTGCTGGCTCCCCTAACTCCGGAATTTCCATCACCAACTCCAATTTCACCAGCTCCAGACTCATTTACTCAAGTCCACCCATTCTTCCCCTGGTCCTTTGTCCACTTTTTGACATTATTGACACTTTCAGATCAATCTTCCAATCAATGCATCCACCCATGTCCTCTTTTCATCACTTCATCTTCGATTTCTGGATGCTCTGTCACCTCTGCGTCCAGCCATGACAACTCTGAACGACATTCCTGTGCATTCTTGCACACCTCCACCTGCACTTTTGTGCACCTCCGTCATGCTCCAGCACATTTTCTGCACATTTTCTGCCCTCCTTCTACTCTCTTATGGGTAAAAGTTGGCCTTTTCACATTGTTCTGGACTCTTTTTTGGCAATTTTGGCACCTTTTTGGAAGAAATCTACCCCTCATGCATCATTTCTGGACCATTTTCCCTGTCCATTCCGCTCATGATTGCTGCTGAACACTGTTTAGTATGCTCTGAGCACCTTCAATGCACCCCATTCCCTAGGATCTTTTTTTTTGGACTTCCCTATTAAGGGGAGGATAAGGACTCTGCTCATAATCATTCCAGTCATCATTTAGGTCATTTTGACTCTAGCAAAGCTTACGAAGTCCCTCCAAGTTCGCATCCAGTCAATTCACACAAGACCTCATCTCCGAGCATCTCCATAATAACCTCTGGACAGTTCTGTCCAACTCCGGTCCTACCTCCTGTCCCGAAAAGAGTAATCCCTAGTGCATCACCACTTGTTCATCCCTGCGTCTCCCCATCATCTAGATGTACCATGAAGACCATCCTTGTCTCCTACATCAAGATCTCGACGCATCACCCCTCTCCCCATTCCAACTCTGTCAGTCACGATCAAATTAGTCAGTCATGCTCCAGACGTCAACTCTGATGCTTCTCCATCATCTCCATTCCTTGGTCACTCCTTGGAATCTCCAGACTGACAAATAACTGACTGAAGTGAAGCTTATGTTGAATTTCACTAGATAAGATTAGATCTTTCATCTTCAGATCTTCTCATAAACAGTCTAGATCTTCATCTGTGAAGTAACATGTCAATGGTTTACATAATTAGGTAATTCTCTCATGTCACCTTTGATATGAGAATGTTTCATCATGACATGGGAATGCTTTACATCACTTGATACATGTCACATTCCCACACCTGTCAGATGACGTGTTATGGGCTTCCATGACACCACTTTTATTATTCCTTACATGGTAGGGTAGTACATAAGTACAAACATCTCCCACATGTATATAAGCTGGGCCATAAATCCCAGGAATATTAGAGCCTTCTAACAGTCTTCAAAGTGGCAGACTTTTGCCCTCTTAAACTTGTTTGCTCTACTACCAATATTCCTATACCAGTACTTTGATCCTCAAAGTACTTGTCACCTATACTCTCTATCTCTACCACTTGGAAAGTGCTCCCTGTGAGTATTTCCCACAGACTCTGCTGGTGCTGCCAAATACTGGCTTTATTTCCACTTGCCATTTTGTTAGGTTATGAGCCCTGATTGAAAGGGTCTTTTGTCATTCATATGCTATGCCATTCCCCTTTCCAGCATTCACATTTCCTGGTGGTTTGAGTGGTTTTTTCTGGTGTCTATTATTCTTGATAGAATTTGATGCTTGGTTATTGGAAGTGGACTCCTCTTTACAGAGGAATATCCTTCTGATTATATCCACACAAACTCTTGTTATCATTTTTTGATATATTTCAGATGAGAATTCTCGCCTTATTGGAGTTTCAATATGGACTACTAACACGGTTCATATTCTTTCATATCAGGTGAATACCATTAGAGATGATACCCATCTACATAAATCAACAGCCCCCACCTGCATACAGAGTACATCATCATGATCCTCTATTCCATGATATTCTTCTACATCCTCCATATTATCAGAATCGAGATGATCCTCGATTTGCTTTGCATATTGACGACCATGCTTCTGCCCCTCTGTATCATGTTGACTCTCCTGAAAGGGAATAGCAGCCACTGCCTGTAAGGGTGCCTCAAGGGCAAATACCTGAAGCAGAGCTTGCTGCAGCGTTAGGGCTAGTCATAAATCCACTTATACAAGCTGGGATGGCTGCTCAGCTGAATCCTAATCCTCCAGATGTCCACCATACTGCCCATCAACTTCATGCACCAGTACCACGACCTAGGGTTCAGAGCCTTCAAGGCTCAAGTGGATGATCCCACACTCTTTCCAAAGGAGAAGGACCTCCTTCTGGAAGAAGGGGATTATCGGATGGAAGATCTTTGGGCTTGAGAGCTTAATCCTCTTCACACCAGGTGACATGCTCACGTCGTTAAAGTCCATAGGAAAGACTTGGGTTTTCCAGTTGATTCTGATGTCATCCAATGGTACTTGTTTATGGTCTATGATGGAGAATCGTTGGTTTCAATCTTGGAAGGGAATGGTCTCCCCATTGTTTTTTCTTTGGCTGAGGAGGAGGATCGCATTTGCACCTCACATCCAGCCCTCCTTCATCATGAAGGATTCAAGTTCCTACCTCAGAAACAGCAGAGGTTTTATCCTGCATTTCTTTGAGGGGAAATCAGTGACTTCAATCAAGGGGACTTAATTGATCCCAATGAAGTTCCTCCCTATGGTCAACTACAGGAGGGTACTGAGGACCAAAGGACCAAAGTGGCCATGCAATGGTTGCATGGTGCCTATTTTGCCAGGTGGTGGGATATTCCCAAAATCCCTGACTTTAATATGGCACTAGATGCAACTTGGAGGAGGAAGTTTCATTCATTCTTTCAACAATATCTCAATCTTCATATTTATAGAGCTCAGGACGAGGCAGTGGAGTACAAAAGGAAACGCTTCCACTTTTCATTGGACATAGCCAAAGCCGAAACAGCGTCCGTCAAGAAACAAGTCAAGGCTCTTCTTGCTGAGAATGCCCACTTGACAGAAGGACAATCGGATAAGGCGGTCCAAGTGGGTTTACTGGAGACCCAAGTGGAAGAAGAGGAAGTTTGAGGACAACCTCACCTGGCATCCAGTCATAAAAGACCCAGATGCTTGGATAAGGACACCAGTTCATCCAGTGTTTCCTCTTCCACCAGTCCTAGGCATTCCTTATGCTTGCAACATGCCTCTAAAAAGCTCAGGAGTTCTTGATAAGTACATTATCAATACTTTTGAAAATTAAATTATTATGTTCCAGTTCATATGATCATTGGTCCAGTTGAATCTTGCGATTGGGATTGGGTTGAGATAATGATAGACTTTGATGTCCAGAATTATCATTTCTTCCCAGACCTTCATTTTGATCTATGTAAGGAACAGGTGTCAAAAGACCTTTCTCCATATTCTTGGACAGTTTTACCAGTTCTGATTACCACAGAAACCAGGGTACTGGAACCAGAATATTCCAAAATTCCCCTTGTTCCTGCCATTTCTCCCATTATGAATACTCACTCCGATTATATTGTTGACTATATTCTTCTTGGACTTCTATAGAACCATGTTGAAATCTGAATCTGGCATTACCTGCAATGTCCTTACACTCACTGGTGCAGATAATTATACTGTATGGTTGGAGTCCATCAATGCATATCTCACTATGCTCAAAGTGGCTCAGATTGCATCTGGACAATTCCCCTACCCAGATGGTGCAGGATCTACTGAAGAACAATGGAATGCCTGGCTGGATTCTGACTTACAAGCCATGAGTGTTATCATCCTATATATGAAAGAAGAACTCCGTACTGCCATCAAAAAGGCCTATGATACTCATAGAACGTCATTAGCCAAGAAAACCCTCAATACCCTCAAAACTCTTTATGCTCCAACTGGTCCTACTGGCCAGTTTCATCTATTCCCCCAAGCCATTAGATGGCAAATGAACGACTCTCAGGACATCTCTGGGCAGATTGCTGTGCTGGAAACTTTGTTTTCCCAACTTACAGCAACTAGCCTGAATCTTCCAGATAATCTCCAGGCTATGATTCTGTGCTCCAGACTCCCTGAATCTTACAACTCTGTCGTCTCAACTGCCATCCATACCAAGTCCACCTCAGACTTCAAACTGTCCAACATCACTCCAATGATCCTTGCTGAAGCATCTTGGAGATCCGACACTTCCTTAGTGAATTGGATATCAATGTCTCCTGCCAAAGGGAAGAAACCTGCACAGAAGAGAGAATGTTGCAAGATCTGCCATAGTTCTTGGCACAAGATGGAGAAGCATGCTGCTTCTCTGCAGAATCAGCAACACTCTCAACTGCAGAATCAGGGAAACAACAGCTCGGGGAAGCGTAAAGCTCCAAATCCAGCTGTTCCCTCCTCTTCTTCCAAACCTAAAGGTAGAGGTAAAGGAAAATTTCATGCTAATGAAGCAACTCATGTTGCTGACATGGTTTCCATGATTGTTGATATTTCTGATTCAGAGTTGGATCGGATGGTCCAAAACCTTACTACACAGGTATTGGATCTGAGGACAAGAGATCCTGATGAAGAAATACTTGATTGGGGCAAGAATGACGGTGATGATGATCCACCTGTCATGAAGATACCTCACACCTCCAATCAGTCCTTTCATTCAAGGGTCCTCTAATCCCACTCTGCAGGAGGAGGTACCAACAGGCAGGCGGACTGCTTCTTCTAGGTCAATTTCCAAGAAGAAGAAGGCTAAGAAAGACATTTTGTTTATGTCTGGTTATGGTTTTCACAGGAATCATGATAGGAATCCCATCACGGAAGAATGGAACTCCAGTGTGCCGGCTGGGAGGATAGTAGATTGGTCCTCCTATGACCTGGAATTGGGCTATTCTGATCCTGTATATTTTGATGTTGAATATGGAGTTGGCTATGGTTCTTGCTATGCCTTGCATGATAGTAAGTCAGTTGCTTATAAGGATAAGTGGATGGTGGATTCTGGATGCTCTGATCACCTAACTCCTTTTCTTTCTGACTTCTCCTCTTGGCATAACCAGAAAAGAATGTGTCAAGTCGCAGATGGTTCCCAAGTTCCTATCTATGGACCTGGTACCGTCATCTTACGACATTTTAATGGATAAGAGCAATGCACTTTAGTGCTAACTGGAGTATGATATGCTCCACACATCGATCACAGGTTGCTCCCTGTGGTAGCTTTGATAGCTCAAGGCTTTCGATGTGTTATAAACACCACCACTCAATTTCTGGACAAACATGGCAATCTGGTCCTACAGAGTTTACCCTCTTCTGACCAGAGCAAGCTGCATTGGATTACCACTTCCACTGTGGTCCCTTCCACTGCTTGTTCTGCTTTGTCTAGGGATTCTATTGAATTGTGGCATAACCAATTTGGACATTGTTCCAGCAATGTTTTCCAATGCAGTTCTACTTTCCTGAAGGGAATTCCTCCCTTATCCCTTACCCTTTCCACTACTCCCTGCAAAGGTTGTCAGTTGGGTAAGGCCCATCAACATTCCTTCACCTTATCTTTGTCCAGGGGAACACATCCATTGGCATTGATCCATACAGATCTCTGTGAATTGCCTGTTCAGTCTTGCGCTGGCAAACATTGGATGGTTACCTTCATTGATGATTTCAGTGGTTATGCATCGGTCATGTTTCTTGCTAAGAAATCAGATACTGCTTCCTCCTTCAAGGATTGGTTATCTTGAGTGGAACATCAGTCTAGTCAATCTTTGCTTAGGGTCCATTCAGATTGAGGGGAAGAATACTTGGCAACTGATTTGCAATCATTTCTTGCTTCACATGGAATTGAACATCAGAAAACTGTTCCTCATAACCCTTAGCAAAATGGTCGAGCAGAGCACTTCAATTGCACTATACTTGAGAAGGCTGAGGCGATGCATCATCATGCATGTCTTCCACCCTCCTTCTGGCAAGAAAGTATTGAAACTGCTCTCTACATTCATAATCATCAACCTATGCAGAGACTTGGATGGAAACCTCCCATCACTCTTTGGAAAGACAAGAAGCCTGATGTATCATACTTCCGAATATTCGGATGTCAAGCTTATGTGTTCATACCCACAGATCTTCGGGAAAACAAGTTATCTCCGAAATCTGAAGCTATGGTCTTCATTGGTTATGAACAAGGAACAAAGGGATACCATTTCTGGTCTCAGAAACAAAGGAGAGTTCTAATTTCTTCTACTGCCATATTTGATGAGAAATGCTTCCCTCATTGTTCAGAAAAGAGATATTCAGATGAACTACCTATTCAAAACAATGCACCACAACACGACTCTGAAGATTCATCAGATGAAGATGACGATCTTCTGCTACCTCATATACAAGAAACTGATCAGCTTTATGGTCAAGATTCCCAACAGCCTCAAAGGGCACTAACCCTGGAGAACCAGCCTCCTCCAGAAGCACAGAGGAATAGACCTCTGGGCCCCCCTTGAGACGACCAGCTGCTGCTGTACCTCCTAGATGAAAAGTTCTTCCATCAAATCCTAATGATTTCTCTCTCAGAAGATCCACTAGAGAACAACATCCAGTCGTTAGACCTGACTCCATTTATGGAACCAAATCTCCAGTGGAAATAGAAAAGAATAATCGTCAACAGGATAATCTTGATAAGGAATGAGGGGGATTTACTCTAGATCCTCAATCCAATCAAGATGAGAATCTCCCAGTACCCAACCAGGAGGAGATGTCTTAGAAAGATGAAGAGAACTCCACAGTAAACTTTTCAAATGCATACTTGACTGGGTTACTGGCACATGCATTTGGTGCCCAGAATGTTCCTAAACACTACAAGGACATTCTTAAGCTTCCTCATGATGAGCAAGCTGAATGGCAGAAAGCTACTGATGAGGAGATAAATTCTTTTAAAGAGCGGAATATATGGGAACTTGTAGATCTTCCAAAGGGTCACAAACCTATCAAAGGTCAATGGGTATTTGTTGTTAAAAGTGATGGCCACAAAAAGGCATGCTTTGTTGCAAAAGGCTTTACTCAAGTCTATGGCATTGATTTTAAAGATACCTTCTCACCTGTCGCTTGTTTTGAAACAGTGTGACTACTCCTAGCACTTGCTGCCATGAAAGACTGGGACATTGAGGCACTCAATGTCAAAACAGCTTTTCTCTATGGTAAACTTAAGGAGGAGATATATCTGGAACAACCAGAAGGATATCTTACTAAAGGTCAGGAAACAAAAGTTTGTCAACTTTTGAGAGCCATTTATGGCCTTAAACAAGCTTCCTTACAGTGGAATAAGGAACTTCATAAATCTTTATTGGGTTTAGGATTCATCAGATCGAAAGCAGATCCTGGTGTTTATTTTTCTTTTTTAGGAGTAGATGTAACCATTGCAGTCATCTATGTTGATGATGCACTCTTTATGGGTTCCAATCTCAAAATCCTCAAAGCCAAGAAGAAAGCTTTTATGAAGATATGGGAATGTCGAGATCTTGGACCTGCTACAGAATACCTGGGAATGCATATCACTTGTGATCACAAAAACCGGACTCTAACTCTTGATCAAATATCTTATGCTGATAAGGTTGTCAAGAGATTCCAAATGAATAATGCAAAGTCTACTAGGACTCCATTGCCTGCAGGCTATAATCCCCAGATCATATCAAATGACTCATCTCATGAACTCTGATCTTGCTATCAATCAGTAATTGGTTCATTGCTCTATATTATGCTTGGAACAAGACCAGATCTAGCCTTCACTGTGATCAAGATGTCACAATTCTCAGCAAATCCTTCTGAGGATCATTTAAACTGTGCACTATATATTGTCAGATACTTGGTGTCTACCAAGGATCTAGCACTGGTTTTTAATGCATTGAAATCCTCTGGACTTCTGGCATTCTCAGATGCAAACTGGGCAACTGATCTTGAATCATGAAGATCAACTACTGGTTCAGTTATATTCCTTGCAGACAGTCCAGTATCTTGGGTGTTGAAAAAACAAAAGACTATTGCTCTTTCCAGTACTGAAGCCAAGTATATGGCAATGTCTGATACTGCCAAACAAATATCTTGGATTAAATCCCTTTTTCATGAACTAGGATTCTCCTTATCAAGGGTTCCAATGTTCATTGATAATCAGGGAGCTATCTTTCTTGCAAGCAATCTTGCTCAGGAACATCGCACCAAACACATTGATGTCCAACATCATTATATTTGGGAATGTGTTGATGAACAGAAGAAGATTGAACTGTTCTATGTTCCCACTCAAGAGCAACTTGCAGATATATTCACCAAGAATCTTGGAGCAGATTGTTTCGAGTCATTACAATCAGAAATCAAGCTCTTGACATTCAAACCATCTCCATGAGGAGGAGTGTTGAATTTCACTAGATAAGATTAGATCTTTCATCTTCAGATCTTCTCATAAACAGTCTAGATCTTCATCTGTGAAGTAACATGTCAATGGTTTACATAATTAGGTAATTCTCTCATGTCACCTTTGATATGAGAATGTTTCATCATGACATGGGAATGCTTTACATCACTTGATACATGTCACATTCCCACACCTGTCAGATGACGTGTTATGGGCTTCCATGACACCACTTTTATTATTCCTTACATGGTAGGATAGTACATAAGTATAAACATCTCCCACATGTATATAAGCTGGGCCATGAATCCCAGGAATATTAGAGCCTTCTAACAGTCTTCAAAGTGGCAGACTTTTGCCCTCTTAAACTTGTTTGCTCTACTACCAATATTCCTATACCAGTACTTTGATCCTCAAAGTACTTGTCACCTATACTCTCTATCTCTACCACTTGGAAAGTGCTCCCTGTGAGTATTTCCCACAGACTCTGCTGGTGCTGCCAAATACTGGCTTTATTTCCACTTGCTGTTTCATCAGCTTATGCTTCACTCAAGTTGATCCTTCTTCCTTGCAGGTTTTTTCTAGGTCCTGACACTTCTGTACTCAACTCCTTGAGTTTCCTTGACACTCCTGTCATCTCTGGTCAGAACTCCTCGACTCCCTGCACCTCCACAATTATGACTCTGTTTATGACCTTACAATACATCCTCCGTTTCTCTGTTTCCATCTCTGTTTCCCTCTGCTCTCTATCCTCTCTTATTTCTCTGTTACCATAGATTTCTCTCTCCAGTATATACTCCTTATCTCCGATTTTTCTTCATTCTACTCCATTTCCGTTTCCTCATTTACTCTCACATAAAAACAAGAAAAGATAAAAAACAAGTAAATATTCCTATCTACTGTTCCTTTTCTTCTTCTCTGTTTCCCTCCACCTCCAACCCTTCTCCATCTTCGTCCATCTCATCTCTGCCTTCCTCTGTTCCAACTCTGACTTCAATCTTCTCAACCTCTAATAACTCCGTCTGGACTTGTGCATCCTCTTGATGCCTCTTCCTCATGTCCTCCCTCAATCCCCTCATCTCTCCAACCAACTCCTTCAAAATCGCTGTCATCTCCCATGCAACTCCTACCATCTCCAAGTCTCAGACCTTCCGAGATGGCCCCACTAGGATTTCAACATATGTGCAATTTACTTTCTTCCTCTGTTCACCCCATTGTGGCAACTCCTTTTTGTCATGACCCCTCCAGCATGTAATGTGTGCTTTTGCACACTCTCCGCACGCCCTCCCCTTTGTCCCTTGGGCAGGCTCCGTGCACACCAAGTGCTTCTTCCTACAGCGCAGACACTTCTCCATTGCCACCTTGTGGCTACTCTGGCCCCTTTCCAGCTCCCTGTTGTCGCTACTGTCATCCTCTGACATAAATTCAATTGGATTCGACTATTCCTGTTAGCACAACACCAATTCAATACAATAGGGCACTTACTGGTTCTCCGACCTGTCCTTTGCCCTTCTCCCTCTCTCTGGCTTCGTGCTCCTCCCTGGTGCGTTGACCTGCACAAAGATGAATGTGCATGGAGTCATGAGTGTAGTATGAGAATCCCCAGCCAGCCTGTGGGCAGAATCAGACCATACCTTATGGAGACATAGCTTAGTATTCCATCTAGCTCCCCTCCAAATTTCAACTTTATAGCCCAAGATGTTCTGGAGATATTACACTTTTATTACCATTGGACTTGATTTAGAAACTAGTATTAGGGAAAAGTGTAATAAGTATAGTAGTTAGTACTTAGTAGTTAGACTTAGTATACCTAATCATGTAGCACAGCCTGATGTGCATTCTCAGTGGTCACATGACCACAGCCTGTCTAGGGCACTGCCACAATTGCTGCC
>JBBPUH010000247.1:0-15624 GCA_038094555.1 Boletus aff. phaeocephalus
TTACTCATTGTGGACTCCAGGTTAGTACAACTCTGTTATCTCTCTTAATATTATCTTGGTTACTCATTGTGGACTCCAGAGTCATCCTGAGTTGATCCAACAAGTGGCTAGTCCGCTTCCAACAAGCATTTCGCTTTTATCACCAAATTGCTCACCAGTGCCTGTAGCAAGCTTTGGCAAAAAGCCTTGAGTCCTAAGCCTTGCTATAGCTGCAATGGAAATAAGGTGTGAAGGGGAAGATATAATTGCCTTAGTCTTTGTTTATTCCCTTGGCTTGCTTTTTCTCTCAATAGGCTTCATTGAATACATGTATGATGGCAATTGGTGCAACTTTTTTTATCTCAACATAGCATTTTGGCAGTCTATGTCAAATAAATGACAATATTAGCAGTTTCAAATATTATATGTACAGGTAGATAGTTATCCAGTTACTCTTTTCTTACCCTTTTGATAAAGCTTTCTGGGCTCTCTTGCACATCATGACCTCTACAAAGATGTTCTGGAGGCCTCCTGGGGTGAATACTCATGCCAAAAGGTGAATGCTGTAGTGAAGTCAAGCTGGAACAGGAAGTCCTTTGCATTAGCAGCCTTGACCCACTCTGACTGCCACTACAGTGCTAGCAAGTCATTCAGACTTGCTTGTTCACTACTGAGCAAATAAAAAAGTCCCAAGTACCTGGCAAACAGCCCAGCATCCCAGAAACTCTAAATTCAACTCTCCATGGGCAGAGGGAAGTGCTGACTTTATAGATCAGGATAGATCTACTACAGGGCATGATCCTAGGTAACAATTCGCTTGATTCAATTCCAAAAGCTGGCTAACTTGTCAATACCAATGTGCTCAACCCCCTTGCCAACCATATTCTGAATTTGGGCTGAGGAGACTGACCCTCCCACAAAAACCAAGACAAAGTCAAAACCATCCCTATATGTTGCTTCATCAGGGTATGGAGGGCATGGAGCAGAAAACACAATGCTCACCTCTCAACCAGACTCTTTAGATCTTTTAGGGCCTTAGGCATGTGGATTGCTGGTGTGCAGCCAGCTAAAAAGAGTTCCCTCTAGCCACCTCTGGAGTAGGGAAAGATATTGTACCACTACCTCTTTTTCTTGGAGTGTTGTAGGGCTTGTGCCACATTATAAACTTCCTTCATCAACTCCATCAAGGCATTGCTACAAAACATGCTGAGGAGCTCACTCAGCAGGCTAGTGAGGTGGTACCTACTCCCCTACTTTAACTTGCTAGTGAGTTCATCTGCATTGCTTTTGACCATGATGAATACATTTGCATGGACCCTAGAAGATCTCTTGAGGAAGTCAACCATTTTGTTCACATTAGTATGTATGATCCTCTCACACCTTTCCTTCATGGAAGCATGGACACAGCTTAGCTTTTCTGGTCAGTTATTGATAAAGCGAAATGCTTGTTGGACACGGACTAGCCACTTGTTGGATCAACTCAGGATGACTCTGGAGTCCACAATGAGTAACCAAGATAATATTAAGAGGGATAACAGAGTTGTACTAACCTGGAGTGCACAATGAGTAACCAAGGACTGCATTGTGGCGCTCCAGGGAGTATCTACGCTTCGAGGAAAACAAATGAAAACAGATCAGCCACAATAGGCTGAATGAACAAAGGTAAAGCTCTGCATGGGCAGAGACACCACAATAAGCTAAATAAGAGCTGAAAAGCGGTAATAAGTAAAGTGACCATGGAGAACAATATGGGCACCATTAGAACTCGAAATAAGCCATGGCAAAGGTGCGAAATCACCAAAGCTAACACTTCAGCCAGCACCCAGGATTCGAGGCATTTGCCCTACAAGTGCACTTGCCCACTCTTTGCATCATCCTTGCCCTTGCTGCCATCCATGACCAGCATCTCCGGTCTGTTGATATCTTTCATGCCTTTCTGTGCTATTCCAGCACTCTTAAGGTGTGGCATCGTCGACTGCAACAGTGGGGCATCAATTCCAGACATGTACAAGCACAGCCAATGCTTCCCCCCAGAAGGCTGAAGACAAGCCATTCTCATTCTACCTAGCAGTGATGCACTCATCAAGCAGCCTATTGGCTCTCTCTGCAACACCATTTTGCTGAAGACAAGCCCTGACAGTGTGTTGCCTCATAATGCCACACTGGGTGTAAACTCTGCAAAAGCATTGCTCACATACTCACTTGATAAAAGTGAAATGCCTGCTGGAAGCGGACATTGACATCCTTTTCCCTAACTCTGTTCCATGGGAAAAAGCGCTGGATATTATCTTTGTAATTCACTACATAATCAACAACCATCAGAGCATTGATGTGCCTGTCCATGTGAATAATTGGATGCAAGCCATGTGCATGGCTTGAACATTGTCCTTGTGCCAGCTTCATATGGCATCCACCTAGAGAGATTCCTCTGGAGACAGCATATATTCATGAAGATCAGGGCAAGGTCACAAAATTTCATTCTCAACCCAGAATTATACTATGTCATGGAATTGTACATATATTATATAGATGGTGCTATCCAAGAGCTCCTTAATGTAATATTTAAAAACTCTTCTGCCATATCAACATTCTGCTTCCATCTTTTTGACGCATATTTGGCTTCAGAATATCATATTAGATGGCACAAATTGCTTATAGCAGACAGGTGATGGTTGCAATATCTGAACATCATTCCTGAAGTTAAAAACATCAAGGATATTGGTTCATGTAACATTTTGCTATTCAATAATAATGTCAACAATACTACTACCCCACATTGGCTGGATCACCCTTTACACCTCACAGGATGAGGTGAATCCTGTGTGATCTGAACTACACCACTGATTTTCTTACAAAAATGTAGAGGAAAGTGAATGGCAAACTATGTCAAATTGTGGTACAAGCTGTCTAGGTTTTATTCCCTCCCAAACAATACATGGGTATTTGCACATATGATTTATTTTCACTATTATGAGCTTCTTGCACTTCCAGAAAGGAACATCTAATGCAGGAGCTGATTAGAAATACCCCTGAGTTGAAAAGTATACCTGCTATGGAATCACTGTAAATGAAATTCCCAGTGCAACATTCTGATCCAATTGATATTAGTACTAATATCTTTGATGTAACTAGATCCATTTTCCACTGTCTATAATGCCATGCTCAAATTGTTGTCTTGTGAACCAATGCCCAATGATGAGGCTGATGTAGAGGATATTGGGGCAAAAGCATTGAATGCAATTGATGTCAGTATGGAAGATGGTGACAACTCCTGGAATGGAACATGGAGTGAGCCTAGTATATTTTATAAGAATATATAGTATAATGACAGCCCAGACTGAAAAATGAATCAATGATGCATATCACCAACTTCAGCTAGTCCAAGTCAATATTCAGACTCATTACCACCCATTAATACATAGGTTGAGAATCAGTTGATTGGTGAGTGGCAGGCAATTGACTCAGATATGCAGCTATCAATACACAATCTGAATGTTTTCAATATCCTCATCATAGAGATAGCTCTTTTGGAATAACAAATGATATAAACACTCTGGATGGTGAGCTGAGCATTGAACCAGCTATGAATATTATTGATCATATTGGATATAAGAGGAAATTTTTCAAGGTTGAACTGTTAGCTTTGGTGATTTCACACCTTTGCCATGACTTATTTTGAGTTCAAATGGTGCTCATATTGTTCTCCATGGTCACTTTACTTATCTATCACTTTTCAGCTGTATAGTAGGTTATGTATGGTATTGCAATGAAACCATTGTCAATACTTGGATTCAGAACATGTGATAGAACAAGGATTATAATCATATGTGCATCACTTACCCAATTGTCTTCTATGCAATGTAACATTTTGTATCTGAACCAGTGTCCCAATGCAGGTATAATAATATAATTGTGCTTTGTTCTATGTTGAATAGTGTGCCAGCTGGTCTAGGTAAATGCCACATTATTTCCAGGTATAGCCTGGTTGTAAGGTAAGAAGTGTTATGGTGGCTTGAAGGATATATATATTATACATACTACTGGGTTGGGATGGCAGTGGTGATAGTGGCTCTGACCCAGGCTGGGAATGTTAAGGAATTAAGGGGTGCTTAGGTAAGTTGAGGAATATCAATACAAGAGAGGAAAAGTGTAGATAATATATCATTGGCTGTCAAATTGGGTTGTTGGCTTGGTAAATAGACAAGAGACTGGGAAATGCACATTTTGAACAGTTCTTGGAAGGATACATCTGAGACTTCATTGATATGATGGTTTGAATCTACCATAGCCATTCTATAGTGATCCAAAAATGGACCTTGGCTTAAAGGTCATGGTAAGAAAGCTGGAAGGTTATGATTTAATTACTTGGGGGACAGATTACCAAAGGGTATGCAATGAATGCCATGTAAGCCCCACTGTAATAACAAAGTAAAATTGTCCCACCATCAGTATTAATAGCATTGATAGAAACAAAGGGGGCTCATTTGACCACTAGTAGCCAATCCAATGAACTCTCTCATTGGGTTGTGGGCCATGCTTTGTAATTTCATCTTAGCATTATCTGCCCTGTAGTACTATTATTGTGAACTGAGTCCCTGACTCCTAATAGGGGTGAAAATATAACACAAAAATTTATATTTAATTTGTGAGTATCATTAGTCAGGAGTTCAAATTACAAGGGAGATGGCAGTCTAGAGAAAGTTTTACTTGAGAATGCAACTATTTCTAATTCTGGATCCTCTTTAATCTCTTTTGATATCAAAGCACAGCTTGTGGGTATGTTTATGACCTTACTGCAGTGCTCAAGTAAAAATACATTGTCTGACAAGAAAGTGAAGAAAAACTGAATATATACCAAAATGTGTTGGCTGTATTGTGAATCTTGATATGGGTAGCCTTACAGATTTTGAGATTGGTTTAGTCCAATGGTTCAGCACATCTGTCAGACATACCAGAATGCATGGACATTCTATGAGTATGTTTGTGGCTGGTAGTTATATCTCTGTGGATTCTAGACAACCTGCATCTGAAATTAGTATATCAGGTTACTCAGTTTGTATGAGGAGTGTTCACTTACATCTATCTCCATATCACTGTCACTTTTTGTGGCTGCCTGTGAAGATGTATCATTGCCTGAATAGTGCTCTTTTGAGTTTATCTGGAATTTGTATTAGTATATGTGTAACACTCTAGGGGGTATTTGCACTTTAAGAAAAACAAATGAAAACAGATCAGCCACAATGTGCTGAATGAACAAAGGTATGACTCTGCATGGGCAGAGACACCATAATAAGCTAAAGAAGAGCTAAAAAGCAATTAACAAGTAAAGTGACCATAATAGTGAACAATATGGGCACCATTAGAAAAGAGAAATAAGTCATGGCAAAGGTGCAAAATCATCAAAACTCACAAGAATTGCCATGGTAGATTCAGACAATTATCTCAACTAGGACTCAGATGTAGTCTTCTAAGAGCTGTTCAACATGTACATTTCCCAATCTGCTCTCTATTCTCCAAGCCTACAATCCAATCTGACAGCCAATGGCTTTATTATCCATAATTTTCCTGTCTTGGTTTGATATTGCTGGACTTATCTTAGCCACCCTAGTAGCAGAGTTAATATTTTTACAATCCCAGCCTAGCTCAGATCCACTATTACCACTGCCATCAGAATCCAGTAGTATATATAATGTATATGAGTCAATATTAGCTGACATTCCTACAGCACTTGGCATACCTCCAACCCATTCATCCTTGCTTCCTCTATCAATACTTGAGGTCATACATAACTTGACCTAAATGGATTTAATGGATTTGATAGCACTTGATGCAACTGCCAGCCATACTGAAAGTTAATATCTTCAACTACTATTTAATAATTATCACCCAAGCTAGATCAAATAGGTCTAGAATTTCCTAATATTTCATGCTTATGCTGACCAATTTTTTCCAATTGTCCTATGCATCCCTCAGATTCATCATCATACTCTTGATTCCCAGGCTAGCACTCCTGCAAGACTACACTGTGAAGAGTCAAATATGTTTTGTTTTTTATTCAATAATTGACATTGATGGTCAACAACAAGTGCATGCCTTGATGTTCAATGAACATTTTCAAAGAAGGTTTAATGCTGTGCTTATTTTTGATTCAATCTTTTGTGGCTCATCACTCATTGCTGTAAACAGGATGGGACACCTGAAAACAATTTCTATGAACATGTCCTTCAAGCAATCATAATACTTGTCACCTTACAATCAAGCTATACCTGGAATTAATGTTGCATCTTCCAAGACCAGCTGGCATACTATTCAACATAGAACAAAGCACAATTGTATTATCATACTTGCATTGGGACAACTGGTTTAGATAGAAAAATCCTACTCTACTTTTCTCTGCCAAATATGGATCCTACCAATGTGATGTTGTGATAACAATGCATTAGACTTCTTACAAGGAGAAACATGAGACCAACAAGTGGCTTGCCTGCTGAGACATTCCATAGTTTAGATGGAGTAGGTAAAAATCCATAATATTTTGAGTGGCATTCTCAATTTTCAGGCCATTTCTTCACTTAGCAAAGTAGAGCACAACCATGCTTATAATCTATTTGCCTAATCACTTGGACAAATTGGCTTTATATGTTATAATATTTGAGATAAATTAGAGAAAACCTGGAATTTGTATATAGCAATTTCACTGATTTGAAACAACATGAATTAGATGTCAAGCAGAAAGTAGAAAGGGTAAGAATTTTATTAAAATTTCCATCTCACTTGGACTTGTATGCTAGGAGGAATGATGTAGCTGAGAATATAGACATAACCATTCCAGAGAAGGAAAAAACATAAGTCAGGGACTAACAGTTTGATAAAAGCAAAATCCTTGATGGAAGTGAGCTAGCCATTTGGTAGATTAATCAGGATGACTCTGAAGTCTATTAGATTTGGTGATTTAGCATCTTCACCATGATTTATTTCTCTTTCTAATGGTGCTCATATTGTTTCTCTATGGTCACCTTACTTATTTATCACTTTTCAACTGTTCTTTAACTTATTGTGGTGACTTTGTTCATTCAGCCCATTGTGGCTGATATATTTGTTTTCATTTATTTTTTTCAAAGCACACATACTTACTATAGTGCCACAATGGAGTCCATGGTTACTCATTGTAAACTCCCAGTTAGTACAACTTTGTTATTCTTCCCAAAAGTTTCTTGGTTTTTTATTGTGGACTCCAAAGTCATTCTGAGTTGATCCAACAAGTGGCTGGCCCACTTCCATTAACCATTTTGCATTTATCATATGAAATATCTCTACTTAGTATAATTTTGTTGCCATAGGAGTGAGGTACAAGTATTTGAAATAATATGTCATTGAAACACTTATTTGATAACCATTATACCATATGCAATATAGAAATTCAATAGCTATTGATAGTTGCTATGTTATCAAGCTGTGTAATTATATAAGTGATATAACTTTAAGCAATATATGATAAAAGTGAAATGCTTGTTGGAAGCAGACTAGTCATTTGTTGATAAACTCAGGATGACTCTGAAGTCCACAATAAGTAACCACATAATATTAAGAGAGATAACAAAAGTTGTACTAATTTGAAATCCACAATAAGTAATCAAGGACTACATTATGGTACTCCAGAGAGTATCTGCATTTCAAGGAAAACAAATGAAAACAAATCACCCACAATGGGCTGAATGAACAAAGGTAAAACTCTACATGGGCAGAGACACCACAATAAGCTAAAGAAAAGCTGAAAAGTGGTAGATATGTAAGTAAAGTGACCATGGAGAATGATATGGGCACTATTAGAACTTGAAATAAGTTATGGCAAAGATGTGAAATCACCAAAACTAACAATATACACACTCTATATCTTACTTTAATTGAGCTTACTATACCATACTATGCATTTCTATCTTTATTAAAGTCAATATTCTTGTTCGTTCTAAATTTGACTTTCTAGTTAGAGAGATTATATTCAAAACTGGTCTAGGGAAGTTTACTATGGCCAAGTCAAGTTCTGAACTATTTTGAACTAATCTTTAAAGTCATTATTTTATTAAAAGATGATGCTTGATTTAAAGATTATAAATTTTTCTATACTAGAAATCAAATTATCCTTAATAATGGATATATCATACTTAGTATTCATTCTCCCCTCTGCCACTACAACTATCTCCACTCCATCCCAATTCATGAATTCTCAAACCATCAAGAAACTTCCTTTTAACATTACTATTCCTTAAATTTTCTTGCTTTACATAGGCTCATATTTTTTTTCCACATATATATTCTTTTATTTGATCCAATCTTACTGGTGGTTGTCTCATCTGATATGATAACTCTGGTTTACATGGTTTCCCACAGTCAGCTTTATATTTGAAAGCACAATCCAACCTCTCTTTTGATACTTTTATTATTAAGAAAAGAAAGCTTGAAAAAATGTTGTAACCTGATATTCTTCTTTTCTGAAGGATTTTCTTGATGGTCCTAGATACAGTGGATTTCCCCAGACTAGTCTTGGATGCAATTTATCTGGCAAAAAGGTCAAATTCAGAGATAATTAGATTTTTTACTTTAATAGAAGTAGAAGTGTAATTTATGATGTGATAATGTCAATTGAAGTGGGATATATGTTTATATTGCTTGGAGTTATGTCATTTACATAATTAGATAGCTTCATAATATAGTAACCATCTTCTATATTATATATAATATAATGATTGTCAAATATGGAGTTATAAAGTGTCCTAATAAAATGTTATTTTGAAATACTTATATTTTACTCCCATGGCAATCAAATTATATAAATTAGAAATGTTTTATAATGTCATGAGTACATATGTTTATTTATTCTGCAAATACTTTATTTGATTCTTTCTTGTTTTTGTATTATTTTCCAATCTTTACAAAATCACTAAATATTTCAAGCCACTATATGAAAACAACAAATGTGGATAGCTAGCCTTCACTTGGCAGCAAAGATTGCACAAGAAAAAGAGAAACAAAGAAAGTATTCAACAATCAAATTGAATATCAATAACTATAAACAAACTAAGTCACCAAATTCAAAAGTATCAACTCATTACAAATTCATAAATTTAATAGCAAATCTATCACTTGGTTTAAAATCCCCCACTCATCATGCTGGTTAGATATCTAATTGTTATTGTATTTGACTTTGAGAATATTACCTTTTATCTTGTGCTGTGCCATGTTCTACACCATCACATAGAAATTATATTCTTACAAGTATAGTCTAATATATCAAATGTAAATTATTAAGATGTTGTACTAGAGTGAATAATGATGAAGTATATGTTAATTTTAATAATTTTGCACCTTTGCCAGGACTTATTTCTCTTTCTAATGGTGTCCATATTGTTCTCTATAGTCACTTTACTTATCTGTTACTTTTCAGCTCTTTTGTAGCTTACTGAATTGTCTCTGCCCATACAGAGCTATACTTTTGTTCATCTACTCCATTGTGGCTGATCTATTTTTTTTTGTTTTCCTCAAAGTATACATACTTCCTGGACCACCACATTGTAGTCTTTGATTACTCATTGTGGACTTCAGTTTAGTTCAATATTATTATTCCTCTTAATATTACCTTGATTATTTATTGTGGACTCCAAGGTCATAGAAGGTTGATTCAACAAGTGGCTAATCCACTTCCATTAAGCATTTTGCTCTTATCAGTACATGACAAATATTATGGTAATGTACCAAGACTTGATAGCACGAGCATAACTTGTGGGAACACCTACAAAGTAGGTATTTCTGGAAAACAAGTTTGATAGATAGCTAATAGAGATAGTTTTTTAAAAAAGGTAGAACTTCAAATCAGACTTGAGTTCTATTATTTTGGAACTCATGGTCCAGCTTAAATACATATACATGTCAGTGATTGAGTTGGACATGGGGGAAATTTTCTAAGTCCAACAGAAGGGCATGGCCATTCTTATACCAGCTAGATTTTGGAGTTTGAATTGATCCATTGATCAATAGAGTTACATGCACAGACAAAGTGATATTTCATATGGAGTTCCACACTAGGGTCCACTTAGGGGTTATTTCCACTTAGTGTACTTGGGCCTTGAGGGCTTGGCCCTAAGAGGAGGATGCTGTCACATCCCAGATTTTTATGAAGTCCAACTCTGGACATTACTTTTTATATTCATCTCCTTTTGTTCTAGTTCACATTCATAAGTTTGTATTATTCTCTTAGTTAGATTTCTTGGTTTCTATTCTTCTCTGACTTCCATCTTATTCATCACTATGTACATCACCTTTGCTTAAGTCTCTAACTTACCAATCTCTGGTCTGGAGTTCTATCAGGCAATCAGTATATAAATCTTGTACTTCCTTTGTAGATACTTCAGTTTGAATATCAAATAAGTCACCTCCAGTTCTGAGTCTGACTTATCCTCTATTCTCTTTTATCCCCATTCCATTCTAAATATGAGGACAAGGGCTTGATATGGGCATGACACATAAGTCTTGCACCAATATGCTCACCCCCTCCATATCTCTGATCTCTGTATCTCCAGTCAACTTCACTTGACAGCACTCATTCTCTGTTCTTCTTTTCCCCCAGACCTCCATTGGACTTTGATCTAGAGGACCCAGACTTGACAATATCCCATCTCTAGACTTTGTCATGAAGTCCCAGAATTGACCTCTATTTTTTGGATTTCCATTGGACATTCCCTAGGAGAAGATCTTCTACTTCCCTTTTACCTTAGGATTACCACTATAACAAGTATTAATAATACAGACAAAGAGAGAAAATTATATGTTTAATATCAAGGTTATCAAAATGGAATTCAAATCAGCAAGAAAGAGCATTAGGACTAGCTAGGAGCCACCAAGAAACATGGATTGTTGAAGATAAAGGATAATGGACTCAGAGATAAGAGGGTACTTTAATGAGTTAAAGGGTGGCTGACAAATGTCAGTCCAATTCTATCCAAAGAATTTCTTGGTAAGGTCAAGCAGAAGGAAAATAACTGTGGAGTAATCTGGAAAAAAACTATGATAAATATTGGCAAAGTATAGAGTAGATTAAATTTCTTTGACTTTAGTAGGGGTGGTCCATTTGGGTACTACCATCAAGTTTGACTGATTCTATGGCAAGTGGTCTACATTTGATGATAATTTCTAGATATTTGACTATTTCAGTGATGAAGGTGCACTTCTCTAGTTTTAGGTAGAGATTAAGCTTGTGTATCTGTTGGAGGATTTGTTTGATTTATTTAGTGTGAGTTGTTTTGTTCAGAAAAACATTAGGAGATTATTTATATACAGTAAATGATAAGCTATTCTTTAACTATTATGTTTCAAAAGAAGTTTTTCATGAATTGCTAGAATGTGGCAGGAATATTGATGAGTTTGAAGAATATAATTATAGGGTTGAAAAGTCCTTTGTATATAATAAAGGGGGCCTTCTATTAGTATCCATCTTTGATTTAGATGTTGTATTTCTGATGAATATCAACTTTGGTGAATACTTTGGTATCCTTGAGTTTGCTGATGAGGTTAGAGATCAAGAAGTGAGGATAGACATTATGAATGATATATTTGTTAAAGTATTTGTAGTTCTGACATAATATCAATTTTTTGTATTTTTTATTGATAAAAAAGAGAGCAGTGGCTTAGGAAGAGGGACATATCTTTTTAGTGGAAAGGTTTTCTTCAAGAAAATCTCCAGTAACTTTTTGTTTGTCAAAGAAAAGAGAGTAGACTTTTCCAACATTAGAGACAAATTAGTCATCAAAATTTATCTTATGATTTGACTATAAGATCAGAAGAATGATAGGTGCTTTGAGATCCCTTTTAAAAAAACAAAGGCAAATTGGTTATATTCTGAGGAAAGAAATACTTTTTGTTTAATCTCTTTGGTGCACATGACAAGTTTAGTAGAGGTATAAGAATCTTTGAAGATAAAGTAGGATTCACAATAAATAATGTGATTAATGGTATGGCTTCCTTCACTCATTGGCAGAACTGTAATTCTGTTTTGTACTAAGGATATTTGTAGAGTCTAGAGATAGGAATAGGGTAAATGTTAACATGTCTAGGGAATTGGATAGAGGTAGTTTATTGTTATTAATAATATTATAGTTGGTCAATGATATGGAGTTGGTAGAGTTTGGAGGGTTGATTAGAGGATTCTAGAATTGCAATAGCCTATTGAGTCCAATCAATGGTGGGATTAGTTTGTTTTAATTAGGAAAGCTCTAGAATTAAATTTTTATTTTCATAGTTTATGATATACTGTAGTAAAGGTCCTTATGAGCAAGGCCTTCAATTTTGATGAACAAAGTAGAAGTAAAACAGATAGATGTACTTTTGTTGATGGACCAGTCAATCTTTTGAATGATAATGGACTCTTTTAGTTTTTAAATAAGAAGTTGCTGTTTTTGACAAATTGCCAGTCAATATATGACATGTTTGCTCCACTATCAATGAGAGCATAAATATTAACAACATCCATGGTATGTAAAGATTCAACAAGCTGGATAGGAAATTTTATGGCTTTTGAAGATGCAAATACAAGTATATGAGTACCCATAAAAGAGTAGGAGATTTGCAGCAAATTTTAAAAATTTCAATTGAAAGTAACCATTCTCATGATCTTTTTTTTTATTGTTATCATCCTTGAGCTCTATGAGTTTATTTGATAACTTTCTAGATTCTTCATTTTCGTTTAGATTTTTAGAGAATAGAAAGGAGAAGTTGGGGTATTGTATTGGTGTCCTTGCCAGGAGTGGAGGTGGGAGTGCTATAAGATGTTTCCTATGCCTGTACAAATTGAGAATTGAAGAGTATGATCTTCTTATATCAATTCTGAATTTTCTTGGAATAGAATTAAATTAATAAATATTCTATATAATAGATTCTGCCATTCCAATGAAATAGTAACCAATAAGGACATTTCCATCATAATGCCTAAAAAGGCTATATTGCTTTGAAAGTCTATAGTATATCCAGCAAGATTGAAAATATAAATCTTTTTAAAAAAAGTAATACTTCATCTGGATTGGTGAATAGCCAAGAGATGGTGTTAGTAAGAGTATATTGGTGGATAAAAGTCTTTGAATATTACAAGGGTAATGGTAGTGATACTGATCACCTTATATTAAAAAGTGTTGGTCCAGTAAAAGCAAAATCAAGGATTATATATAAAAAAGTATAGGTAGTGTTCTTAGTCCATCTGTATTGTAAACTGCATTGTTTACAACAAGGTAAAAGTGGACATTGTTTAGCCATTGAATGACCTTTGTAGAAGAACCATCATAATTTTTAGAACTTCTAAGGTAGAGTTCCAAGGATTTCAAAGTAGAAATTATAGGGGATGGAGGATGGTGAAGTGGAATGGAAGATCACTGAATGAAGAAGCTAGATATAGAGAAAGGTACAAACATCTGTTCTGCCTGAGCAATAGAAATGGAAAAAGGTGGAGTGGAAGCTCTATGAATATTTAGGATGAATGATAGTTGTTAGGAGAGTTCTAATGTGTTGTCCTTCTTGTCAGTGAGGATGATATAAGAGTTGAGGACATCAAAGAAAGAGTTAGCAAGATCATCTATGCTGGGACTGGCAAAACATTTCAGGATGTGGTTTGGAACTATGGATAGATCTTGGTCTAATATACAGTTGGACATCATCCTCATTTCAATTTGGAATTAGGCCCTCCCACTATTCCTCAATAGTAGAAGTGTTCCATGGGGCGGACTCAATACCAAAAATGGTTCCAGACTCATCAAAAATGATATGGTAACTGAAGAAAATTGTTCAACACTCAATGTCAAGGAGTTTGTAGGCTTGTTGTCTGTGTGTGTACCCAATCATAATATATTTCTCTTCATGTGGTCAGAATTCCCCCCCCCCCACTGCTTCTTGTGTGTAGGTATAGGTTGGACATTCAAAGGAGGAGAAGAAAGTTAGATCAACATGGTGGTTGAAGAGAATATGATAGGGTACTTTTCCACCAAGTTCAGAGGTATGACTGCATGCAGAGACATAGGCTATGGTAGACATGGCATCAGCCCAGAATGATTTTGGGAGTTTTGACTCTTCTAGCATGGTATTTGCTGATATAGCCAATGTTTGATTTATTCTCTCAGCTAGGCCATTTTGCTCTGAGGTATATGAAGCAGAGATTTCAAGGATTGTGCCATCAGCTCAGAGCTGGTTCCAGAAGGCTTTGCTAATATACTCTGTTCCACCATTACTTTGAGCAAATTTGATACAGGATTTAGAGAAGTCTTCCTGTCCAATCTCTGTTTAAATGAGAGTTTTGATATCTGACTTCCATTGGTTGTAGATCTGGAGAGCTTTATTTTTGTGTTTTATAAAGTAGATCTAGGGGAAGAGGTTAAAGTTATCAATGATGACCAGCCAAAATTGGTATCCTTCCCATGATTGTGGAGTTATGGGACCTCCAACATTAGTATATATCAGTTTTAGTGGATGGGTGGTCCAACATTCTTTTTGGATTCAGAATGAAAGTTTCTTCATCTTTCCAAGCATACATGCTTCACAGAATGGTGGTATTTCAGTTAGGATATCCATTTCCTGAAGTTGTCCAGATTTGACCATACTTTGAATCCTATTGATGGAGATGTGGCCTATTCAGTGATAAAGAAGGTTAATGTCAACTGTTACATAGGCAGTTTCCTTTTGTTCATTTGGAGTAACCTTTGCATGGTATAGGCCACCCTTGTGTTTGGCAATTAGGATAGTGTTCTGGTCCTTTTGAACATAGCATGTGTCAGAGTTTGCTGGAAAGGTCACAGAAAGGGTTGTGAAGGCAAGTCAGTTCACAGAGATAATGAAAGATGGAACTCTGGAATTAAAAGAACATCTGATAGAACTATCTCATATATTTTTCCAGCACTGGGGTTAATGGCTCCAAAGATGTGGAGGGCATTAAGGGGAAAGAGGGTCATTGTAGGGTCAAGGCAGGATGAATGGTAGGCAAGATGGAGTAAGCATTTTTGGCCACTAGCTTGATAGTGTATTGGTTGATATCAACCAAGAACTCTTTGAAACCTAGCTGGTACATGGTGACATGGAGATTTTCCAAGATGGAAGCCTGGACAATGGCAATATAGTTGCAGTCAAGTGAAGTAGAGTTGAGGGCACTGAAGTTGTTGGTAATGACTGAGAGATGCTGCATTTGGAAGTAAGCCTTGTATAGTGTGAAGAAAGGTGAGTTCATATCCATGTGGGCCTCAAGAGGGATGGCAAGGCAGGAGTCCACCAAGTAGTGGAATGGCACACAGATGTAATCAGCAGGCAGTGGTCCATCATGAAGGTTATTGGCAAAGGATGGAACATTAACAGTGACAACAGGGGGTAGAGCTGGGTGAGCTCCAAAGGTTTTGGAAGAAAGGGAGTGGAAGATAATAGGAGCAAGTACAGAGACATGGGTAATTTCAGGAAGATAGATGGAAGTAGTATCAGAAAGATTATCAGGAAGAAAGAAACACTCCATCCAGGAGATGCCTGAGTGGAAGAAGGGGGGGAAACAGTGACAGAGGATTTGGAAAAAATAGAGAGTTGTTCAATCAACATAATAGAAGATATGGGAGAATTATAAGGAGGGGAAACTAA
>JBBPUH010000251.1:0-15484 GCA_038094555.1 Boletus aff. phaeocephalus
CAATAAATCCAGAGGGGCTGGATTCTCGAAAGAGTGTCCCCCCTGGTTATGTGCCTGCGGACTGATTACTGTCAGGGACGCCTGGGATGGGAAGATTCCCCACCCTCCACTTGCATTTCTCCAACCTGCAACCTGTCACGCCGGAGGTGTCCATCCCGCTCACCCACCTGATGACTTTCATTCCGACAAGTACGCTCCGTCGCACCAGAACCTAATCAATTGCTTCCACATCACTCAGGAGGAGGCAGCCTGGCAATTCCTCGACCTGTGGCAGAGCTAAAACATGTTAGACTGCTAGGAATGGGATAACGAACAAGAGCGTATCGCTGCGCAAGAGCTCCAACAGCATGAGCGAGCTCGCATCGAGAAAGAAGAAGTAGAGCATCCCCGGCAACAGGAGGGAGATGAAGCCAAAAAAAGAGGAGCGCAAGAAATATCATACGAAATTCTTACCATTTGCCGACGTCTACCACCTTCGATGATTCCCATACCTTTGTCTCCATCGCTGCCGCAAAAATCAAACCCCATATCATCCTCGACCGAGACCTCACCTGGCCACAAATAGACGAAGCCACGCATCGCATGCTCCAGGCCTAGGCTCATTGGCCCCCCATTCTGATCGATGTGATGTTCTAATTCTGGGTGAACCTGGCTACCCACGAATGGCGACATGAAGCCGATAAAAACGCCCGCCGAGCCCTCATCCCCTACTAGGCCATATACTGCAGATGAATCAGGATGTTCAAGTTGTTGTTTCTGTGAGTCAGTTGCTTGGAGCATCATACCAGCGCCATCCACAGCCGCATCGCCGACCTATGGGGATGAGGGACTGGCAGTGAAAAGTCAACAGATAAAGGCATCTATCCCTTGAAAGCATTGCTCGCCAGTCAGGGTCTGAGCAGTTAGTCAATCCGGTACGGTGCACAACTGTAAATTGTCACAAACTATCCATTGAAATTTGAAGGTCATTAGCAGCTCACAATGTAGTCCTCCTCACTGAGGAATGCAACATGACAAATTACATTCCATCGCCATTGCCTAAATGCCCCAGGTGAGGTCATTGTCGTTCGAGGGGCTCTGGCCTGGAACAGACCTCCCACTGGTAGGAACGGGAGGTGTTGGTAAATGTTGCTCTTGCGCGCCGAGTACGTCAAGACCCGCGGAACCTTGAGAGGCTTCGCTACATCATGCCAGCCCTGAGTGCTATTGGCCACATGAGCCCGCCTAGCTCCGATTTTCATCCCTCCTAGGTTGCGGTTGATTTACCTAAGCCATAGATGCCGTGAACTCAAAACGGCCACGACACTCGTAGTGTTGTCCAGGTGGACCACGGGAGGGCTGACCAACAGAGAAATATCAAGGTGTAAACATATAGGGAAGAGGGGATGACCAGGTAGAGTGTGTGTGGCACCGAGATATGGTAAGGCATGGGCACCATGGAAAGACGACGCCAAAATATGACGATCTGGTATGGAATCAAAGTCAGCTGGCCTTGGCGCTGAACCATCACCGACGTGGGGGAGGGACCACCGTGAAATAAGCTGTTGGTCCACGTTTTTCGCTGAGCCAGAGCAGCAATTTCAGTTTTAAACGACTCTCTTAGTATCACGACTATCGCCCATCAGTGCAATTGATCCTTTTCAAAGGCCGGTCTGTGACTTTGCTGGTGAGAGTTTTTTGACTTCAAGTTGTTTATGTAATGTAATGTTCGGCGAGGCGGATCGACACACATATCCTTGCTCTACAACCATCGTCTTGCTGATGGCATTTACTTCCGTCGGAGTTCATCCCACCATCATAATTCAGCCCACATCTTGTCCGAATCTATACCATGCGTGCCAAAAGGCTTGCCATCTCTTGCTTCTTTCCACTAGTCTCTGCTGCTGGCTCGGTCTAGTCCATAGGTATCAGATCCCCGGGTTTCCGAGCCTCGTCTTTCATGACATCATAGCTCGCCGTCCTGCACCTGCTCCATCCTCATCTCCACCCGCCGCGGCCTCGATCACTGTCTTATGCTTCGATTATATCATTCAGCTCTCATCCCTCCCCACCAACCACCCATAACGAACATACTTGTACATCATGACCAACCTTCCCCCACCGTACAGCTCCATCGTGAATATGGACGCTTTCAACGAACTACCTACGGATGTCAGACCCAGCTCAAAGCCAATGGTTCCCTTCCTTTGGCGACCAAAGCAACCGCAGCCAAGACTGTGCATCAAGAGCTTGCTAAACCGCGTTCTAGATGAAGTCAACAAATTGGGTGACAGTGCCGTCGTGACCAACGAACTCTTTGAGAGGATCAGGCTCGAGCTTGCCGATGTGGATAGCAAAGATTACGAGGATAGCAAGGGCAACCGGCTGCCGAAATACGAGCCGACGTGGAAGGGATACCAGGAGGTATGGGTCAATGATCGTTGTGCGAGATTCGATATATCGTCTTATGACCCTCGCAAGACATGGACTAGGATCTTTTTGGACTCTCGCAAGACTGCATCGGAAACAACAGCGTATATTGAAGGTGAATGACACTCCACGCAAATACCCGTTCGACTAAATGACCGTTGTACATAGACTTTCTAATAATTGTCCTTCAAATGCCAAGACCAGGGACGAAATAGCAGAGGCCCTGAATAGGCTTGGAAGTTTCGCTAAAGTAAGTCAACACCATATTGCTTCTTGTCACTCCAAGGCCGAGTCTTGCTGTGCAGAGGAAGAACCCTGCTAAAGAACAAGGAAACCTTCATTCAGACGAATTTACGAACTTTCGTAATAATGGCCTTATACAATTCAAGGACAAGTTCGACAGTGATACGTATCATCTTCAGGACAGTATAAAAGCTGAGACTAAAGACAAGAACGCTCAGATAGCCAAACTTTCAGACGACATGGAAAATAATATGACCATCTTTGGGACTTCCTGACCTCCATGGATGCCGGTGTCGTGCGACAGACTCATTTTTCGTCGTGTGTACTGGTGGCGCGGAACTTCTTCAAGGCATACTTCTTGTGAGAAGCCGTATGTATGGTGATCAATCGCAACGAAATGAGAAGATGTATGAGTCTATGTCCATGATACATGGATACGTTCAGGGTAGGACACTCTGCCTGTCCACGATCGCGGTGTCCTGTCGCATGGAGACAGCGGGCGCGCTACCCACCAGGTCACAATTGCAGTCTGAACTAATACCTGCACTGTCCAAGCATGCCGTTAGAGCTAGCCAGGAGCCCTGCTGACGATTACGACCCCCGAAGAGCGTAGTAACATGGTGTGAGTTCCCGTCGAGTGAATGAGAAACATAAAGTTTGTGTTTCATACACGTCTCCGCAGCAATTAGTGGAATTTGAGTGGTCAGAAACGGTGAGATACATTACTGAGGAAGTGCGTCAAGAATGTCGAGAACGCCTTCTGCCGATGCAGCATGGAAGGACCGAGAATGATCTTTGTGATGCAACTAGATAACGGCAAGACATATGCCCAAAGAAAATATGATACAAAGCAGGTTTGACCATATGATCATAGCCCGCAACAATCAGCGATTGATTTACGAACCAGCTCGATACCAAACTTTAAGCCCTTTGAGAGGCAAGCGGTAATGATCGGCGGTAGGCATGCAGGTGCAGGCTGGAATCATCCGGTCTATATGTTCCCGACCCGAGTCCCCGAGCTGGTCCGCCTTCGTGATGATGGCCTGCAATGAAAACTTTGTCCCACCAAATCGCTGAACCTGAGCATCCAGTTCACCCAACATGGCTTCGTCGGTGGATCTTAAGCCGTGAGATGTAGAAAATAAAATGTATATCCGCCGAGGTCTGAATTTTTGTAGAGTCGAGCTAGAACATATATGGATGCTCACTCACTCTTCGCGATTTGTAACATAATGATTGAATACAGCACCCCATTCCGAGCGACCTCGTGAACCATATCCAGGGGAATGAATCTACGACAACCAGCTTACCGGGGCGAGGGCCAGCTGTGAAGAAGTTCAGCGCTTGGGTGCGACCCTCCAAACTGACTAAACCTCAATGAGTACAAAAGTAAGAATGGTTACCAACAGCCTTCTTGCTTGTAAAGAGTAAGTCTTTCCGTTCAAGAACAGCATTGAGCAACGCTGACTTGCCGACATTCACTCTACCTGGCAGAATCTGATTCTCTACCGAACAGGGACACTACACACATATCTTTACCGGTTACGATAACCTTTTCGAGTAGAAGGTAAGACTGTCGTATGGCGAGCAGTGCAACTCACCTCTGGCGGTCAATTAAGTCGCGGAAACGATTTTACGTCCGGGGCAGAGGCAGAAAACTCGGCAGAAATGGGTGTTTGAAAGACTGTCGTTGAGCTTGTAGAGCCTTTCCTTGACAATGAAGGTTTCCGAGTACATTCGTGCAGCGATGGGACAACAACCACGACACGGCCGAGATTAGCCTTGTTAATTTCGGATGCCTTTGCCAAATACATATAAACTCGTCCTGGCCATTCGCGATGGATCCACAGACGGGCGTGGACGAATCTACGGACGACGACAACGCGTCACAAACTACAGAAGACGACCCACAAGTTCCAGATAACCTTCCTTCTGGTCCTATCCAAGTACCAACACAATCCGTACAACCGTCTACCCAAGTCGTTCAACTTCCTCATCGCGAACGACCAAATTACCAACTGAGACATACTCTTCGGGGACACACGCGGTCCATCTCGGCTGTCAAGTTCAGCCCCGATGGCACACTTCTCGCGTCTTGCGGTATACTCCTCGTGTCGTCATTTCATTCGACACCTGATCGCTTCATATAGCCGCAGACAATCTGATGAAGATATGGTCACCGTTTACTGGCGAGCTGATACGAAGTCTGAAGTGGTCACACGAAGGGCCTTTCTGGCATTGCATGGTCCACAGACGGTGTGTATCTCGCGTCTGCCTCGGACGACACGACCATTCGGATCTGGAACGTAGACGCTGTACGTCCATTTCCACGTCCGAACGCCCCCTTTCATAAAAAGGGTAACACGATGTGCAAGCCAGGGCCTCACTACGAAACACCTACGAGGTCACTCGAGCTTTGTATTTTGCGTCAACTATAGCGTTGCATCAGACCTATTGGTATCCGGAGGCTGCGATGGAGATGTTCGGATATGGAATGTTGCGCGAGGTCTGTATCTCGAGCCCGTTCGTTGCACTCTATTGTTCCATCTCATCTCATTTTTTCCAGGCAAGTGTACCAAGACGCTGAATGGCCACATGGATTATGTGACCGCCGTGCATTTCAACCGTGACGCTACGCTCATCGTCTCATGTGCGTTGGACGGGCTGATGTGAGACTACTCGGTCTGTCTTTCCGTCCGTCCTTGATCACTCACATTTGGCTCGCAGACGAATCTGGAACACCACCACAGGACAATGCCTCAAGACACTGACAGAGGGAAACGATGCTATATGGTAGACTACATTCACTCCCGCTCTCACCCAAGACCGTCTACTCAGAGTTTGTGTTTGCCAGTCAGCACGTACAGTTCTCACCCAATTCGAAGTACATCCTGTCGACGGCGCATGATAGTGCTATCCGCCTCTGGGATTACCATACGTCCCGGTGTCTGAAGACGTATGTGGGTCATCGAAACGAAAAGTACTGTATCGCGGCCTGCTTCAGTGTGACGGGCGGAAAATGGATCGTATCTGGTAGCGAAGACAACAAAGTGTATATTTGGGACTTGCAAAGTCGCGAAATTGCGCAGACATTGGAAGCTCATTCCGGTGCGTCGATCCTGACACCACTCTCGTAAAGGTCGTGCTTCTGAGAGGAACGGTCACTTAGGTGTCGTCGTCGCTGTAGCTGTAAGACATTTCGTTCTTTCGAATTTGTGAGCTGAACGTTCTGCAGACCCACTCACATGAAAATATGATTGCATCTGGGTCCATTGAGCCAGATCTTGCAATTCGAGTATGGTCAGATCGAGAGCCATCTACTTGAAGTATCGCATTACTTTACCTAGTGACGTCTCCCCCATGTCGAAATTCATTTTTGCGGTTCACTGCAGGTGGTACTCCTCCAGAGATTGATATGGCCTTGTCAGACACCATTCATGTTTCTCCTTGCGTGAGGCAAGATTTACAACTATGCATGTAGGACGAAACGAATCCACTGGCAGCACTCGAGGAACTCAATTGTCCTCTTGTCGTGATAAGGGGCATTAGGCAGTGGTCAATAGCGTTGCAGACTTACAGTCTTGAACACGACGGAAGGACAGACAGCTCACAAACCGACGCTCTGAATCCCAGTTATGTCTCGCGCAACACTCCAATCAATAACACCTTGTACGATCATACAACACGGACCAAGAAACACGCACACATAAACTTGACATGTCAGGGTAATAGTACCTTCAGCTTCAGCATCACGAACGGCTTGGGTTAAGAGCCATGCGGGCAACCGGCCTGAGAGTTTCCACTTTCTGATTCAGACAGAAATGAATTCCCAGTATTCTGTCACGTCGCCAGTCTCAGCGCCGCAATAAACGGGTGCCCCAGATTCCACGCTCTGAAGCATCCAAAAAATGGTGTAACCACCATCTTGCACACTAAGAATCAATCGGAGTGTTCAGTACACAACACCAACGACAACGGGGGAGAAGGTACTGACGTGTACACCCTGTTGCTCCCCCTGATGGCCCAAGAAGGTTTGCCACTGAGAACGACTGTGAGGGAGTCACTACCCTTGAACCCAGTCATCAGGCTCGTGGCGTCCTGAGGAGAAACGAACTGTATCTGTGAAGTATTGTCGTTGACGCCCCACTGCGTGCGACAGTTAGAATCTCAATCATGCGTGTCGGGGGAAAGTGAAATGGACAGACCACTTGGGTGGGTAGTTGCTGATACTCGGTGACAGTCGGAGTGATATTCTCCCCATTGTAATTGAGGGCGAGTTGTTTCCCGTCAGAGGTGGTCGCCTTGTTGACAATGTAGTAGTAACCGTCGGATGGCTTAGACATTGCTGAAGTGCAAAATGAGGCGAATGGACTCGGTGAAGAGCAATGCAGGGTACAAGGCTTGCTTTTATACTTATCTTGAACCCCGTTGGCTGAATGGCAGGTCACCCTGTAGGGTCGTGGTACGGAGCTTTCCGTAAGACTGTTGTTCACCGCGTTTTGCGAAGCTCTCGTTGGGCCCGAAATACAAGCAGGCCAAGGAACCCCCCATCTCCGAGGCAAATAACGAGAAACCAGTGGACTAGTTCCACTGCTCCTTACTGATACATCTTGGCGAGATTACGCCTCGTCGTAGTGTCCTCGAAGTGTCCCATTGAATCACTAAAACGAGTTGCCTCGTTCGGGCTTTCCTTTAGAATTTTGGCCAGTTTTGGGTCTTGGCTGCGGGTTTATTTGGGGTGGTCATACGTTTTCTTTCCATAGTCTTTCCTACGACGCCCTCCTGAACAGATAATTGCTTGAGTTCACGTATATTGGCCACGCACGATAGAAACGAACCTTACAACCACCCATAGCTACTTCTCGGGACATCGAGTTTGCATGGCTGCCCATGACCCAGACAGAATAGCATCTGCACATGAACATCTCGTTGCTCAACATGATTATAGCGGTTGAGCACCGAAAAAGGGAGATAAGAAAGACATACATCATTACAAAGTCGAGAGCCACGTGGCCCACGCTGTGGTTAACCGCCAAAATGCTCCTTGATGTAGGCGACTGGGGACACAGCTAACCAAAAATGTCAGACCGCTTTCGCCCGTGTTTCTTGTTCGGAGTGAAGGGATGCGCAAAATGATCTTGAGGTGGACGAGAATGGGCCCTTGGTGAGAGCAGGATCGGGGATAATTTATTCACCCCCAGAGACAGGCCGGCCGTATATACCATGTCTACGATTGCAAATTGGGTCTCTTGCTTGGCGAGGCCGAGCTGGTGTCTGTTCGTATTTATACTCATGGTCGACATGGTCAGTCCGAGAGTGATGGTTTAGCTCAAAGATCTGCTTGGCCGAGTTCGGCCGTGTCAGGCTCCGACCAAGAATCCATGAAAGAGCCTTCTTGTTTCTCTTCACCGTCTTTGATCTTGCACGTCCAGTCACCACCGTGTCAGACCCAGCGACAGCGCTGCCCTTGGTTCTCGCGGCAGTGGGTTATCTGGCGTGAACTCAGCACGTGTTCGCGTGAACGTTAGACAATTCGGTTGCACCTACATTGCCTGGGTTTCAGAAACTGGGTCATCTGCTCGAGTACCCTCAAGAGACTCGACCATCTGCTCATCCAATGTTTTACAGACATACTTCAATTGCCGACCAGCGACCTCGAGGTGCCCAATCTCCAGGCAATCACCAAGGACTACCATGTTGGTGCAACACCTATACAGTGTCACATGACAATTGTGATTGCAGTGCAATCAGAAAAGAACAAAAAGTGACAAATGACCACAGTTCCAGAACCACTTTTGGAACTTTCCTGTGCCTTCCAGGCTCAGAAGCACTGGAACCCACTTCCGAAATATTCCCATGTTTCCAGAAACATTAGAAGCACTGGAAGTACTGGAAGCATCAGAAGCATCAGAAGCATTGGAAGTACCTTATTAGCTTAAAGTCTATAACCTTCCTTCAGGGTTATTATGACAACATTACAGGTAACATAATACGAGTATACCTCCATCCATAGCATATATATATTGACATTCCATTTGCAAACACCTTAGTCATTTCTGCCCATCTTAGGCAGTGGCTGAGGTGAGCTCCCTTCTACTTAGTTTATTTACCTAGCTAATGTACTATAGTATCGGGCAACTCCTGCCCTCTCTCAGATTTTAACAAAAAGGTCATTGAAACAATGCAAAAGCTGGATGAGAGCACTGAATACTGGTTGATGAAAGCCATTGAATAGGTCTCTGTCATCTTAGGGTTGTCCCTCTGATGGAGTGTCTTTGAGGGTCCTCAACTCAACAGGTCATGGTCAAGATCAATCCCTTGCACACCGACAATGATATTGGACAATGAGTCATAACAGAGTAAGTTTTATTGTTGTGCATTGTGTTGGGATTTGTATTACAAATTCAAGAAAGGGATGATCACTACTACCAGATACAGTTTGAATGCAGCACATCCTGGTAGGAATGGAAGCCATCAAGAGAGTTTGCTGAGCCCACTTGGAAGACTATTGTATCCTGCAGACTGGCTATAATGGGGTTGTTTTGGAGAAAGACAATGGACTTGCTTGCATTTGTGACATGGAATGAGATATAGAAAGTAGATAAAACAACAAGGCCAATGTCATGATGCATGCAGAGATCAATAGGATTTGATCAGAAATGTGAGTCCCATTTCAACTTCAGGGGACAGATAAAATACTGTCTAACACTTGGGAGATGCTAGCTGGAGAATGAGGATGATCTTGCCATGTCAGAAACCAAACTTGACAAACAAACCACACTAGTAGCATGTCAAGGTTAGTTGTTCTTCTTTTGTCTCAATCATGTCTCCTCCACTGGTAGTCCCTTGAACACCAAAGTGTAGATCTTGTTGACATGTCCCTAGAAGAGGAATACCAGGAGGCAGCAGTGTTCAAGTCCCTCATGGACTTTTACAAGAACTGAATTGCTGAGCTTGAAGCTCAAGTTGCTTCATGAACACATGAAATTGAGTGTGTCAAATTCAAGTTTAAATAAGTATATATGAAAATTTGCATTGTGATGGAGGAATGTCCAAAGGATTTGGAGATGCTCAAGTCATACCAAGAGAAAGTGTGGGATCTGGAACTCACCTCTCATTGTGAACTGGTAGCTGCCAAGCTGGTTGATTGAGAAGAGCACCAATGAACTATGACTATGTTAACTGAGGGTGAATTAATGAATGAAATGTCTCTCATGCTGGACAATGTGCTCTCAGGGACAACCATGACTGATCTAAAGCTCTAAATGAAAATGTGAGAAAGAGCTCTTGGCAGTCAAGAGGAATGAAGCAGATGGCAGCCATATCTATCTTGGTATTGGAACATCTTTTGGACACAAGTTGCATGACATCATGTTACAAGGCTGATTACCCTGCAGTGCACCAGGAAAAACATGTTTTGCAGTGTGACTTGGAGGAGATTCATTGTGGCAAGGTGCTGGGTAATGTGTACAGGCAATGTGCATGCCATGAGTGACAGTAACTAATCTATTTTTATTTTACAACACCAAGGCAGCAGTTGCCCTCCATCAGCCAGTTGACCAACTGGACATGCTATGGAAAGAGTGTGCAGATCTCAAGGTTCAATTCAATATCAAGAAATGAGAACTTATGGTTGCCAAGTCCAACTGTTTGTCTCCATCTACCTTCTGTGTATCCCTACTAACCCATGATTCACCAGTGAACCTTATTGAGTAGAAATAGTTGCCTCACTGCAAGAATCAGTTGACAAGGAAAAGGCTCTTTCCAAGAAAGAGAGATTGCCTAAAGAAACAAGTCAAGGAACTCAATGAGAAGCAGCAGATGTAATTAGAACAAGTCAATGTTCTATTACTTGATGTCACATCCCTGATTTTCTGTGAAGTCTATCTCTGGACATCTCTGGAGTTCTGGACGATGCATTGGTCCTTAGGTTCAGACCATCTCAGAGTTGGCACTCCAGATGCTTTCCTCTTATATTCATCTCCTTTTGTTCTAGTTCACATTCATAAGTTTATATTATTCTCTTAGTCAGATTTCTCAGTTTCCGTTATTCTCTGACTTCTATATTATTCATCTCTGTGTACATCGCCTTCGCTTAGGACTTTCACTTACCAATCTCTGGTCTGGAGTTCTACTGGACATCCAGTATATAATCTCTTGTACCTCCTATGTAGTTCTCTAGTTCAAATATTGTTTGTCACTTGTATGTCATTATGTATGTTCATTATTGTCTAATATCATCTATCCTTCTCCTCTCCTTGTCCTTGAACCATCTCCCTTCTTATCATCTTTGAAATATGAGGACTGGAAACTGGCAAGGGCATAACACATAAGTCCTATGCCGATGTTCTCACCTTCTCCGTACTCCACTCCACTCCAGTTCAACTCTGAATGACCCATTTCCAGACTTTGTCCTAAAGTCCCAGAAATAGCCCCTATCCTCTGGACTTTCATCAGACATCCCCCAGGAAAAGATATCTCCCTTCCATTCACCTCAAGAGCACTACCCTGATACTTGAGAAGGTGGATCTCCAAAATAAGAGCAGAGAGAAATAATGCTATGACATGAGTGAGCTATCAGGTTTGATTTTTCTTTTCCTTGTACTGTATGTCACACTAAGAGTGTATCATCTAGAGACTTGGGAACATTGTTACCAGGGAAGGATGTGTCCAAAGAGGTGAAATCGAGATTACTTGGGCTTCATGAAGAGAGCTTAAGCATCAAGGAGCAGTTGACCATTTCATACTCACTCCATTCAGTTCATCAAATTTCAGGACAAGTTCTTCAAAGAAGAACAAGTGAAGGTTGCCCCTATGACTGTTGTAAATATACATCTCACTATTCTTTCACTGTTTCTGGTTGTCAACATAGTAGCAAAATATGTCTGGGAAAAACACTAGGTAGTTTTTGGATGCACTTTGAGATGAACTCATATATCCCAATTATACTCTGCAAACCATGACTCTCTACTGGCCACTGAGCTGGAACATATTATATGGATTTAAAGAAGTGATATCAGTTTGAGTTTTACCACATGTGTAGTGTTATATATGCTGGCATAGTTCACTTTGGAATTCATGTGTGCAACCCATGCTATGCCAAAAGAGAAGCTAGAATCCAGTGGGTGGCTAGGACACAATGGAAGAATGTGAGTTTGTGCCAATATTATTGGCTGGTGTTGCTCTGAAGTTGCACACCTGTAACACATCTTGGACATGTTCCTACAATGGTAGAGCAAATCCTATACTCATTCTCATTTTTATGTCCATTGGATTATAGAGAGTACATATCTGTTTGATGATATAGTATGTTATGGAATTGGTGAAACAGCAAGTGGAATGAAGCCAGTATCTGGCAGCACCAGCACAGTCTGTGGGAAACACTCACAGATAGCACTTCCTGGGGTAGAGATAGAGGGTAGAGGTGACAAGTTCTTTGTGAAACAAAGGACTGGTATAGGAGTAGGGAGTAGAGCAGATAGTAGGTTTAAGAGTGCCAAGGTTTGGCTCTTCAAAAATTGTTTTCTAGCTCTCTATTTCCAGGACTCAAGGCCCAGCTTATATATATGTGGGAGATGTTTGTATGTATGTGCTATCTGTCACATCCCAGATTTTCATGAAGTCCATCTCCAGACATCTCTGGAGTTCCAGACGTCACATTGGTCCTTGGGTCCAGACTATTTCAGAGTTGGCACTCCGGACATTTACTTTTATATTTATCTCCTTTTGTTCTAGTTCATATTTGTAAGTCTGTATTATTCTCTTAGTAATATTTCTCAGTTTCCATTCTTCTCCAACTTCCATCTTATTCATCACTGTGTACATCGCCTTTGCTTAAGTCTCTTGCTTACCAATCTCTGGTCTGGAGTTATACCAGACATCAGTATATAAACCCTGTACTTCTTTCGTAGATACCTCAGTTTGAATATCAAATAAGTCACCTCCAGTTCCGAGTCTGACATCCTCTATTCTCTCTCATCTCCATTCCCTCCTAAATATGAGGACAAGGGCTTGACAAGGGCACAACACATAAGTCCTGTGCCAATGTCCTCACCCCCTCCATATCTCCAATCTCCAAACCTCTGGTCAACTTCACTCAACAATGCTCGTACCCCATTCCCCTATTCCCTGGACCTCCGTTGGACTTTGATCTGGAGGACCCAGACTTGACACTATCCAACCATGTAAGGAATAATAAATGTGGTGTCATGGAAGCCCATGACATATCATGTAAGTCATGTGAGAATGGGATACATATCAAGTGATGTAAAGTGTTCACATGTCATGCTGGAACATTCTCATGTCAAATGTGACATGAGAAGATTACCTAAATATGAATATGTAAACCATTGACATATTACTTCACAGATAAGAATCTAGACCATTTATGAGAAGATCTGAAGATGAAAGGTATAACCTTATTATGTGAATTCTCAACAGCAATCACTTATGTGGATGATGTTATGATACAACTGTCCTGGTACATATGGTGATATGACATGTAGTTTGTTTATGTGAATGCCATGGCCACTTGGTTAGGAATGCAATGGAATGCTTCCAATTGTTGAATATTTTTAGTAACATAGAATGCCTTTAGCTAATTTGAGCCAAGAAGCATGATGTATATAAGGTAGGCATCAGTCAGATCCAGCAAACCTCAGGGTCAAAAGTGTGATTTTGTGTGACAAACACACTGAAAATGTATAGGATATTCATACAGCACATGTAGTCAAAATCAGCTGGCAATAAGTTGGTGTAAACTACCCTCTCAACATTTCATTGATTTTACTTTTTTTTTAATGTTGTAGTGGCAGAAGAAGAAGACCTTGCAGTGGTTAGCAGCAGAAAATAAAACATAAATAGTGTTACCAAACCATTATGTCACTCCAAGCCAACTGCCAGACATGTCTGACATGCCTGACACATCCATCCAGGAATCCACTGCAAGCACAACACATCATGATTTTTGTATCATTTGGCAATGTCCAAAAGGTCAAGGAAGGCCCAAGCTAATCTCCCATGGATGCTATCACAAAGGTCCCAATGGGAGTCAAGCTGCCTGGGCCTTAAAGAAATATCACAGCCATTGTGTCATTCCCACATCCATTATGAATGAGCTTGTTGTCATGGTGGTGATCCTGAGGCAGGAGGGAAGTAGAAGATCTTCTCCTGGGAATGTCTGATGGAAGTCCAGAAATGAGTCATCCAGAGTTGAACCAGGGTGGAGCAGAGTACAGAGGGGGTGAGGACATTGGTGCAGGACTTATGTGTTGTGCCCTTGCCAGTTTCCAGTCCTCATATTTTGGAGATCAGAGATGATAAAGAGAGAAGGTGAGAAGAGAGGATAGATGATATTGAACAACAATATTTGAACTGGAGAACTACAGAGGAAGTACAAGAGATTATATACTGATGTCCAGTAGAACTCTGGACCAGAGATTGGTAAATAAGAGTGTTAAGTGAAGGCAATGTATACAGAGATGAATAAGATGGAAGTCAGAGAATGATGGAAACTGAGAAATCTTACTAAGAAGATAATACAGATTTATGAAGATGAACTAGAACAAAAGGAGACAGAATATAAAAGGAAGTGTCTGGAGTGCCGACTCTGAGATAGTCTGGAAACCAAGGACCAATGTGTCATCTGGAACTGGAGATGACTGGAGTTGGACTTCATGGAAATCAGGGATGTGACACTTGTGAAGACTCAAATACAGTGACTCTCTCACTTCTAGATCTCCACCTTGGAATCCAATGTATGAGTAAATTATTAACATGGTCATTGCACACTGTATCATACTCAGTATTCATCTATGTATTTTGACTCTGGCTGCTGCCATTGCTGCCACTTAATGGTGTCTCAGGCTTGCTTGGTGAAGTTCCCACCAACTCTCTAGCTGCATGCTGTAAATATGCTGTAAAATTGTCTACTGTCCCTGTGTCACAGATTGGTCACAGGACCCTGAGGTTTGCTGGATCTGACTAACACCTACCTTATCATGATGGATGGCAAATATTCTTTTTGAGTTCTTATACATATTTGAATTCACCCTCAGTAAGACTAAATGAACAACTACATGGGGAGCCATTTGAAAAGATGACATGATCAGGGACAAAAGCTAATCACTAGATATACAGGAATGAAACAGAAATTCAAAGTATTGCCAACAGCACTTTGCTCTCAAGACAGCTTCTCCACTTTCTTTGCACTTTAGCCAGGTTTCCCACTGCCAATAGACCATTGACATAGTAGGTGGATACCTCTCTATATGACCTGTGGCTTTTCTGAGAAAAGCTTCAATGTTAATCAATAGAATATGAGCCATTTGTTCAGATTACCCATGGAGTGGTCCTTAATGAGCTTGGAAATCATGTCCACCTTTTCCATCTTAGATGCTGTGTTATACTTGACAAAGATATCCTTTAGGGCTATGTCCACCTTAGGTGGTATGTCTGATGTCCTGTACTTTTGAGTGGCTGAGGACAATGCATGAAGATCACCTTGCTGAGACAGATAAAAGGAGTGCTCTAGTACAAGGAGTTTCTCTAAGGTGTATGAAATCAGCAGATTTGATTATAAGTTGTAAATGAATGAAACACACCAACACCACTCTGGAGAGACTGCTGCCAGGTGGTGAAGATAACCTTGGATATCTTGTAAGGTAGAGTTTTGCAAGGAAAGTGTACAAGCTTGCCTTGTTCTTTGACTTGACAGCAACACTGTCACTTGGAGTGACCTATTAGATAAACCATGAATTTGGAGCATTGTGCAAAGAGTACAATAACCTGTTGCTGGCTGACCAACTAAACAATTATAAGATGAGATGAGAGA
>JBBPUH010000252.1:2362-15465 GCA_038094555.1 Boletus aff. phaeocephalus
AAATGTACCTGTATAAGGTCCAACAAAAGGCAGATAAAGAGGCACAATTCGCACTGTTGAGCATGGCATTCTACGGTCGATCATGATATCAATATTCATAACGTCCGTATCAGGAATACGGCATGGAATGTCTACTGTTACAGATCCGAAGTCTACCAGTGATGCGATGGTCGTATGTGGGTACATCCAATCCATCTTGCATTTCGTCGACTGTTCCCAATGTACTTTTGCTCACAGTGTGGACAATATGTACGTCGTCAACATTGCGGTGGTGACACACGTTCTTGATCAGGCATCTCATCACGAGGTGATACCAAGAGGTAAAACTAGAGATACAACAAAACGGAATCGTCAAAACAGTCGCAGACGAGCTGGCCGTTGAGATCTGAGACGTAAATGGACAACGACTCGGACCCACGTGATGCGCCAACTTTGTGCGTTCCCACGCAGGAATAGCAAATATCAACAAATAAAATATAATTCGCGTGTCTTAGCTCTAACATTACTGCTGTAGCGGGAATAACTTGGGTCGCTCGGTTGTTGCGTAACTCCTTTTTGTCATCGACGATCTATGTGGTTTCATCTGGAGGCTTAACATTATGTGCAGTCCATTAGTAGCCGTGAACTAAAGAAGGTACGTACTAAATCAATCAGTCTCTTCAATCATTCAGTAGAAATATCCAACAGTGGGGATTGACCACCACCAGCATCGTCCTCAGATCTGAGAGAAAATGCTGACATGACAGCCATATCGAGGCACGACAGGACATCTGAAACATGTTTCAATATCAAGGGCCTCGACTCGGATGTTTCTGTCAGAGTCCTGTCAAGCAATATCGGCACTGAGGAAGAACTTGGTGTTCGGGTGAATGTTGATTCTTTACACTCAACGATGCTCTGTTTGATCTCATTGATTCAGATATCACGATCTACTGGATATTTCGTGTGTTTCGATAGATGGTGGCCCTATTTAACGATTCGTGACGAAGGACCCGCCCTAACGAATTGCACTTCTACTGGTAGGCATGTAATGGAAAGCAAACGCACTTACGTTCCCGGTAGTTGAAAACGCGATAGTCGTTCAAGGGAAGTAAGAGCCACAATCGCCGCACAGCTACCCGATGTCGTGCGGCGTCTGACACGATGGCCTTTTTTTTTTTGTTTTGCATGCGCTCCAGCGGGTCTTGTCCAAGCGAGCGAAGGGTCGCATTCCGTCGAGGTATAAAAACCGACCAGAGTACCACTGAACCTCAGTTCACAAGCTCGTCTACTCTCTTGTGCTCTACTACACAACACCCTCCTAAAAAAGTCACCATGCTCGCTCGTGCACTCGCTCTTCTCTCCCTCGCTCTCTTCGTCTCTGCAGGTCGCATCGAGGCGCGTACTGTTCCATGCGGTGGTGGCAATCCGTACTGCTGCAATAGCGAATTCGTGAGTTCCTCCTTGCTTTTTTGGTGTGAAATCATGGTTGATTGCTACTGGTTCTTTTATTTTAACAGTATGGAAACTCTGATTCCTCTGAAGGAGAAGGTGTTGTCGGCCTCGCCGCTGACATTGAGGACCTTTTGTCGAAAAATTGCAATCCCGTTGACCTCCTCAGTCAAACTTGTCCTGTAAACAATCAAGCGATTTGTTGCAACGCAGGTGGTGGCGACAGTGTGAGTGTTTTTGTCCTTTGGGTCAGTTATCAACGGGGTCGCTTACATGCAAACATTAGTTCAGTCTGATCCAGTGGAACTGCTCACCTATCAACATTGGATTGTGAGGGACATGAAGTGTGTCGTGGGGGATATAGTAATAATGGTCGCTCCTTTATTTACACCAATCCTTTCCCGTGACTTTGAATTTGGTTGAGTTGGTGATGTTATACCCGTCTCATTGGCTTGCAATATAGTCAAGATAATGTTTTCCTTTCACACTAGCGTGTGGCGGCAAGAATATGTCCCAAGCACGGTGATCAATCAGTTAAGATGTAGTTTGTCGGTGGCGGTACCCCATCCTTTACAGCTTGAAACTGGCTGATCATGCATCTCTCTCCCGACCTCGTCTCATCCATGCATTCCTCCCAGTCTACAGACTACCAACCTGAAGAACTAATATCTGAACAGAAAGTCCCCATACCTTGTCTTGCTTTTTGGCCCGATGGCTCGAGATTGATCGCTGTCGTTGGTTCGGGATTACAGATCTGGAACGTCAGAGAGAAAACCCGCGAAGGCGAAGCCATCCGCGGGGGGTTCTTCACCAACTTTACCACTGTCTCCGTCTCCCCGGACGGCAAAAAGTTTGCTACAGGTGGTATGTACAGAGACGGTGGTCAAGTCTTACTCTGGGACACCAACTCGCGGAGGATCGAGCACACGTTTGACAAGCACGCCATCAGTCGTTGCTTATGCGTCGTTCATTTCAGCAGTGATACACGCTTGTTGGCATACGCGGTCGAGAGGGAGTACATGTCAGACAGTTTGGAGGTGCGGAACGTTGCTGACGGGAACTGCATGTGTGTTCTCGAACCTCGGAAGGGGAATACCCGGTGCACACGATTCTCCCCGGACGACACGCGGCTCGCAGCATGTGGCGTCTGCATTCAAATATGGGATCTGGCTACCACCCGACCATCGCTCGAGATCAAGCATCGAGCTCATTCATTGGAGTGGAGCAAGGATGGATCACACGTCATCGCCAACAATCTTGCTTGTGGGCAGCTCATGATGTATGACGCTCGCACTGGGGTGCAAATACGGAGCTGGCGCGATCGCGCTCCTGGTATCACTGCCCCTCACTTGTGGCCATACATTTGCATGTCAGTCTCTCCTGATGGCCGCTTTCTTGCCAGCGTAAGGGGAAATACGGTGTACGTATGGGAGCTAGAGAGTGCACGGGAGGTGACGCGGTACTCGTTTCCACGGGACATGTTTTGCGTCGCCTACTCCCCAAACGGCGATTCCATCGCGTCTGGTCCTTTTATCTGTAGAATTCCCAAGGAGAATAGTACCCTGGTACGCCACTCTCGTCATGAATTTACATTCATTTCTTACTCATTCGAGTGTCCGATGTAGGTGGTGAACGTCCTTCCCAATGTATGTTTTTTTTTGCGAGTTACGTGGTGTGTTCGCCCAAACGTTAGTAATAGTAACGTTGCGCTGTGGATGAAAGTCATTTATACGCAGCTATTTTATGTCTCATCATGAACAAGGATGTGTGTCTTCTCTTACCTGCCCGCTCTCCTGGTTAACGCTCCTCTAGACCCTTGTGCTACACCAGAGCGAGATAGACCTACAATGGCTTTGTAGAGGTTATGCAACTTCCGGACACGTCTAGTCGTATACGCCCTTTTTGGATTCACCATCTTGAACTGCAATCGGATTTTTGTTGCCATCGCTGTACCAATTGTGAAGCTCAGGGCTCCATACCAGCAGTCTACTTAAAGTCGGCAACGATGGCGAGTACGTCCTTATCCACAAGTTGTCCCGATGAGTCCATCTGCAATACGTCCCCCTTTGTGTGCCACAACCTCCCCCTTGTGCCGTCCATCGTATACTCATAATGACGGGCTGGCTCCAGTCCTACCCACGGCGGAGATGGATCCCCGACGACGGAAACACACCGTTTCCCCGTGGCATCCACTGTAAACTTGTACACCATCGGAATATTAGGAGTCACTGACCCCTCTCCATAAAACCCGACCATACAGAAGCCCCTTACAAATCCTTCCCCAGAAACGTCAAGCAAGTTCCCGTTCCACACACCCCGCACGGAAAACACATCGTGGGATACGATGGTGATCGGAAGGACTTCCTCGGTGCTGCGGACGATCATGTTCAGTGTGTCGTTGATCAGATTATGAAACCTGTAGTTTCTCCTTCTATTGTTGAGCTCCTCGTCTGCAACGATGAAGCGGGTAGGTCCTGCACGGGGTAGAGGGAGGATATAATCGGTGCACACGAGTTGGACGCACGACTCGCGCGTGGGTTGGAAAGGTGCAAACGTGTGCATGAACCGGAGAGTCGTCGATGTCGTAATCGGGTCTATGAAGGCGTCACGGAGGGGGATCAGCCACAGTGATCTCGTGTCGCGTGTAAGTATCTCATGGGTGAGGCGGAGTTCATAGACGATGGAACTGACAGTATCCGAGCCCACGAGACCGTCCGAAGCCGAGTCGCGGTTTAATCCGTGATCGGCACCGATGTCAGGGAAGGAGAACACCTGGAGGACCTCGACTTGACCAATATTACCGTGGATGAGGTAGGAACGGTTTAGTACGAAGAGATAAGTCCGCGTAAAGTAGACCTCGACCAGATGGGGCAACCATGCCCCGCGATAGTTCAAAAGAAGATCCTGGCATAACAACGATGCAAGTAAATGCCCGCTCGTCGTTGCAGAATGCAAGTACCTACTATCTGCGTTCGAAAGCTAGGAAACTTGTAGAACCGCCTATATCGCGGGTCGAAAATCAAGGACTGTCTGGGTTTGTTTGTGGAGCAGAGGGAGATATAGGCATATGGGGCAATACCGCTATCAACCCGGATACGCGGTATGAACCCCTCTGCTGGCAAAGCCCAGGTCGGTACATCAAGTATCTCCGGGCCAGACAGGTGACCTGTATCGTCGTCCACCATCAACTCGAGTAGCTTCCTGCAAAGAAAAGTACGCCCACATTAACAAGGATCCTGTGAAAAGTGGCGTGTGGGTAATACATACACCGGATCCGTAACCCCCCCCTTTCCCAGATGTACAGCGACGTAAATGAAATGGCCCACCGAATTCATCACCGACGTCACTGCCCAAAATGCGAACGAGCCATGGTCCCACAAGACTTGTTCCGAACCCGTGTCTATATCGCGCGACTGAAGTTGCTTCATATCCTTGCTCACGATCAACCATCTCCCAGAGACCCATTTGAACCTGTCGTCGTCTATCGTTCGAGGACCTGTGAAGACCTTTCTCGAGATGAGCGTGAGCGGTTCGGTGGTCCACGTGCGCGCAAGATGTGCCGAGTGAACGAGCGCGCGTTGAAGGAAATGTGTGGATTGCCAGGGGAATGGACCAGGAGGGAGAGGGAGACGGGCGACAGAGTAGACGGTTCGCCAGATACTAGGATCACGAATGATCTCGTGAAACACTTTGGACACCTGAAAATGTAACTGAGATCTGGTGTTGCATGCCCTCTGAGAACATGGTGCGTACTGCTCGCACACGGATTAGATCCAAAGGGCCGAGAAAGCGAAGGATGTGGTAGAGCGTCTCAGCTGGGAGGGAAAGGCAACCCTGGAGTGTGGCGGTATGTCCTGCTTTGGTTAGCTGAAGTTCATCTGAGCTGGCGTCAGGCTGGACAGAGCCAGAGTGATCCTGCGTCATCGAGTCTATTGACGGAGCAGGAAAAGAGCTGCCTCAAAGCGGACAGTTTACATAATCCCGACGACGGCCAAGGCGTGTATTATGTAAGGAGTTGGTGTGTACAGACGGAAGAGTGCTAGTATGACCCATCAAGTGTTCCCAATCAAGAGTTTAATCACAGATAGACTACACCCGGGAGTAGCTGGTGACGTCCGGGAAAAAAGAAAAGAAAAGTCCATCCTCATGAGGGCTGCGAAGAAAAGGTGAAATCGTTTCGAACGAATGTAATCCAGCTGGAAATCGAAAAATGATGCATGCTAATGCAACTGATTACAGATCATGCCATCGATGATCAGATCTTCAGACCCGTCAGCGGTTGGTCACGTGAATAGAGCTCTACGACGAGATCGTTCTAACACAGAGTCATTAAGCAGTCACAAACTCAAGGAAGGAGATTTACAGGACTTCATGCGATGGTACACATCGACGTTGCATTAGATTGGTTGTTGCACGAGCCGTAGTTGTAGTTATCAACTGGTATTTGTGACGTTCCCGACTCGGATAGAGGTGTGGTAGCAGATGACATGGAGATGAGGGTGCGAAGCAAGTCCATCGTGGTGGATGACGAAGAGATGTATTGCAGACAGGTCGCAGAAACTCTTTCGAGGCGAAGATGGCTGGGGTGACTGATTCAGTTGTGGAGGTATGCCACTACCTGCCATCATATTTATACCTCGCTTAGACCATTGTGGCAGTTAAAGACAATTACCTTCACAATAGCACCAAGATCCGTTTCATAAGCGCCTCAGTGTAGATACACCGGCCGTCGAACGGCATTGATGATTGTTTATTGTCTCGGTCGGGCTGCCGAAATGTTGACATCTTCGAGGACGGCTAGGGGTTCCGGTCGCTATGTAGACCACGCGCCTCCGTTTGGGAGAATAAAAAGAGGGACCTTGAGAGGTGACGTACCGATACAGGTGTGCAAGTCCATTGCCTCTGCACACCCCACGGCCCAACCCACACATGGAAAGTGCATGGAAGGAGGCAGTACTGGCAGCACATCAACGAGCTGAAGAGAGATAGGAGCGTGTAAAGAGGTAGTTCAGTCGTGGCAGGTATCTTGTTTCGATCCTTTTTGTCTTGGCCGAAAGCGAGTCCTTATTGTCTCGTCGGGCATAGTCGGTCCGCACACGTTTCATTCAAATGACTACACTTGCCATTTTTGGGTTCAAGTTGGATTACACCTTCCAATTGTCCAGCTTCAAGTTCCGACTGCCAATCCCCGTGAGTGTGTTGTCGTAGCATCATACAACGCAGCAAAGTTTTAGGCTTAGCATGTTCTGTCGTAGAACGGTAGACGTAGTGGGTTACCGCGGGTAAGATGACCGTTTTGACAGGCAGCTGTAACTCTGACATGCGGACTCTCTAAATGATTTGGAGGAATAAGTGACCCATCCAAAGTAGTGTGGACAAAGAAGAAGGAAGCTTTTTCGGGACAATTAAACGGTGCCCAATCTGTCGGAACATGCAGGGGCCGGACATGTGACTAGTACCAGCACGACGGTTGGAACGTTCAGGACAATGGGTGTCTATTTGCACACCTGCGCTGTTAAGTTTATCGAGCCTGACGACGATGCACTAAACATGTCAACAGTAAAGCCATACGATCAAAGCGATCTTTCCACGACACGGTGACAGGAGGCGATAATCACCGTTCCCTAGGTATCAGATACTAATGTGTAGGATAAAAAGGTACTTGTTAGCTATTCATACTAACTTCACGGTCCTTCAGGAAGCCAAGTATTGGTACAAGTGTCGAAAATTAGGGAAAAGAGCTTTGATAACTTCCAGATGAGTCGATAGGGGTTAATGGTTATGGTCCTGCTCCCCGTGAACTACCCCTGCGATATCGTGGGTATCGTTAACTGGTCGCCCTGCATTGTCCCTGGGAGCTTCGTTGGTAATGTTCGGATGTAGCGTTCCCCTCTGTGCCTCAGAGGATGATGGATCTGCCATAGTTTGCTGCACCGTGGGGGAGAGAGGCTCCCCGTGCGACCAGCCTGCCTCAATATATTTGGGAAGTCTCTCGAGGTTGTCGTATGCGGGCAAGACGTCCTTTCCATCCCCCTCCTCTCCACCCGAACCAAGCCGGCGACCGTGTTGATCAATGTCTGCCCCGCGTATCCTACGATCTGGGCGATAGACTGCTGGAAGAGGGGACAGTTGGATACCGTGGATCATTGCGCCATAACTATCGTCGTGTGGGGGGTATGAGCCATAGGAATATTGAGAGTTGCTTCCCGTCCGAAAGAAATTGGATAGGGCCTGATTGCGCCTTCGCAAGACGATGATGCTTCGACATGGATTAGATCTGCGCGAGAAAATCACCGCAAGAGACATACCGAAGGAGTACAAGAACGAGTACGATACCAATCGCGGCAATAAAGTAGAAATGTTGAAGTAGAGACTGTGTAATGATTAGATATCGAAGCGACTGAGGCGTCGAGATCCCGACCTGGGTGCTTTCATCGTCTGCCCCCGACGACCTAGAGAGGACTGTGTGTATGGCAGTCATGGTGAGTAAAGGAGAAGACTGCGGAATCCAGCGCCTCACACACACAGACCTTCCTTCGGACGTGTCGGACGAGAGGAGGTCATATGACCACAAAGTGATGTGGGGTAATTGCACAGCCACTCAGGTGCCACAAAGCACAAACAAACACAAACAAGATACCAATAGCTAATGACCATCCGCACCTTGATGTTCGTCATGGACGATGACCTCCCCATCGCCATTGCCGACAGTGAGCAGGGTCAGTCCGGCAGCACCAACCATGGCTAGCTCGAGACCCTTCCAAAAGTCCTCTTCGACGTCAAATATCTTAGCTCCAACTTTTACCGGCCAGATCAGTTCAGGGGACCCTGTCCGGGCGTCAGTCGCACATCTCCTAGTCCGCGCTTATACCCTCCCTTGTTCCACAGCTGCACACGCTTTCTCTCAGCTCGTTCAGCCTACCGCGCGCTTCCAGCTGGCTCTTGACGCGTTGTTGCCCTTTCTGAACTCTCCTGTCGAAGTCAGTACAATTCTTCACACTCACTACGTCACCTCACATCACTCTAGCTCGCTCAACGCATTCTCGTTTCATTCATCTTGTATTCAATGTACGCTCCTCATCCGATTTCCCTCAACCCGTTCAAGTCTGCTCTGTATGCTACATTCCTCAAGGAGAGAGGCTCTGCCATCAAAGTTGCTACCGAAGGCGGCTTCAGTGACAATGAACAGCTAGTCTGGGTCCTTTGGAAAATTCTCAAAGGGGACGGCAATGATGTGCATCTGTCTGCTCTCGTCATTCATCCTTCTGACCATTTCCTTAGATTGGTCCCTATTCTCCTAGCACGCTGACCAGGTCCCCTCTTCTTCCCGAGCTCAGAGCCTCAAATCTGTTTTTGGATGAGGATAATTTTACCGAAACGGGCACGCTAGAGCCGTAAGCGGAACTCATGGCTTCCTTGATATTGATCTTGCTATATTGGTCTTACAGTGGCATCACTGGCATCACCGTCCATCAGGAGGAAGACGAGGCACCTGTCCAGGTTCTCAAATCCGACGCTGCCTTCCTGGCGCAGGCCGTCGAAGTGAACGTGACCTCGGAAGAGGACGAAATGAGGGAGCGAATCGCGCAGGGATTGAGACTGCTCCTGGCAGCTCGTGGCCGAGTACTTACTCTCGCGGAACAGCGGGTGCGTGCTGTCCGATTGTGCATCGTGTCTCATACCCCATGCGTGTGACAGATCCTGAACCCAATTATACCCAACCTAACGTCACCTCCTATGATAACGTCGATGGACTTGCCATCCATTGTCGCTAATAATCCTAATCTAGCCTACCAGCTGTTTTTGGCCCTCTTAACCGCCGCTAACATTCAGCCACAAGGACCCTACCCCTACTTAGATGTCCTGATGAAGCTTCCTCCGACTTTACCTTCCTTTGATCTACTCGTTCGCTTACTCCGGGACACGTCCACTGTTATAGATCCCGCCACAGGGGGTAAGACAACTGTTGCCGATATCGTCCAAGTTGAGGCTCTCGGACGGTTTATTCATGAAAGCATAAAATGGCTCGACAACGCCGAGAGAGAAGAACGAGAAGGGCGTATCAGCGATGATCGCTTTGCAAAAGGTGTTCAAAATGTAAGTGTCCTTCGTGTTACTTCATCTAGCTCTGCTTGTCGATCTTACGTTCACCTTATGTCTTTAGCTATGTCGCTTCTATTCCTCTTTGTTAAGACACTCGATTGTGGATGTGAGCTCGGATGCAGACACCGCCGAGATGGCGCATTTCACACTGCGCAACTCGCGTTTTGAGGAAGCGAACACACTTTACCGGCTTTTGGCTACAGGAAGGCTTTGAGCACTCACTGTTTGACGGACATGTTCTTTTCTCTGCTTTACCACGAGCATCAATCATCGTCCGTTCATCACCAACTTCAAGCTTTATTTCCATATGGCTCTGCGTTTTGATTTATGCAAACACTCACGATCGATATATGACATCCTTACATGCAGTGTACGCTTGATGTTCTGGTACCTGACCACTATTCATCCCGTGTCATTTCTCTCCTGCATCCGTTTATCATCATCGTTGGTACTTACGCTTGTATGCCTCATCCATGCATCGCATCACGTCCATGTCTTTTTCCTCATGTCACGTTTCGTCTCTCGAATGTAGTCCATCCGCCCTTTCGTAAAGAAATCCTTGCTTTTTGTTGTACGCCCCACATTCGAGTGCCCGTAAACCAAAAAAAAACGGCATCCAGAATTACAAACAGTACTTGGTACTCGACATTCGCATTTGGAGTCACACAGCCGGTAGTTATGCACAGAGGAAAGGAGGACACGGAAAATGAGGCAGAAAAAGCAACACGCGCTACTATGTCGGCTGATCCGGACGGCATGAACGAGATAAGCGCGGGAATGTTACATGGGCGCAGTCGGTCCTGGCGAGAGTATGGGAAAGGGTAAAAGGGAAAAAAAAAGAAAAGGAAGCGTATTAGACAAAGGTATGCACGTTTGATACACAGTCACCGTGTGAAGTCATTTCGGATGGGAATCTTGAATCGAAAATGAGCGGATTCAACCACGCACATCGCAAGTCGTCCAGTACGGTAAGGAAAGAACGGGGGAAGACGAGATAGAGGGTCGAGTAAATATGAAAAAAATGGAATCGAGGAACAAAAAGAGGAAGGTGAAACTCCAACGACAACCGACAAACCATGTTGTTCATTGTGGCGGGGTTTGCTGTTTCTTCTTGAACCTTAGCAATGGTGCCAAACCTGAGGGTGCGCAAGCCTTCCTCATAAACTCGTGCTGCGTTGTATGTGTGCGACTCAGGTGAGAGAGGGAAAGAACGATAACCGGACGACTGACCTGTAATAACTCGCTCGAGTTGGCCCGACTTCGGACGTCGACGCACAAACACACGCTCAAGAAACTCTTGAGTTCCTTGCTTAACAACTCTGGCTTCTTCAACGTCGGCGTGCCGTTGGTCGCAATCAAGTACAATGCCTTGAGCGGTTCTTCGTCCAGATATGGCGGCTCGTTCTCGATCATCTCAATCGCCATGATGCCGAGCGACCAAATGTCGACTTTGGCACCGTATTCCTTTTGCTTGACAACCTCGGGCGCCATCCAATAGGGTGTACCCACCATCGTCGCTCGCTTCGACTTCTGGTCGGTAAGTTTGGCGCAGAAACCAAAATCAGCTGAGAGGTAATCAGGAAGGGGTAAAATTTGAGGTAGAACGACACGCACTGATCTTGACGTGACCGTCTGCGTCCAAGAGAACATTGTCCGATTTGATGTCACGGTGGATGATAGACTGGCTATGCAGGTGACATAACCCTTTACACGTCTAGAGGCGTTGCTCAGCAACATAATTCAAAGCACATCAAGAACGCTCACTTCTAAACATATAGTCGCAATTTGATCTTCTTCTAGCGTATTGTTTTCTATAATGTCAGTGAGTGCTCCTCCTTCCATGTACTCCATAACCACCCAAAGTTCTGTGTTCTTAACGAGGTACGAGTCAAGGAAATTGACAATGTTGGGATGCTGAGATTCCTTCATGACGAGAATCTCGTTTACAATCAGTTCTTTCCTCGGTTGGTGAGAAAGATCCATCTCTTTAATAGCCACCTTCCGGCCGGTAGCAAGGGTTTTTGCGACATAGACATGTCCAGATGCTCTGATCACGTGACTGAGCGGCTGCAAGCGAGAAACAAAAGAGACTCACCCTTGACCAACCTTTCTGATCTTGCTGTATAACGTCTTCGGATCTTCCTCTGATACGACAGAGCGGAGTTTTTCCATGATCTGAGCCTCTGTCATTGTGCTGATACGCTTCTCCTTCTCCTTTGGCTTCTCGAGCTTCTTCGCCGCTTCAGCAACGCCGGGATCTTCGCCTTCGGGAGCGGTGACGGTGACTTCCGGGGTTAAGATTTCCTTCTTCTTCGCCGGTTGTAACGGTTTAACAGAGGGTGGCCCAGCGGTCGCAGGAACGACATGGGTTGTTGGGATAGCAGTCGCTTTAGACGGGGCGACAGAACGCTCAACCTCTTCCCTGACCTCCCGTTCTCTCTCCTTCTCACGTTCACGTTCCTCCCTCCGTCGTTGCTCTCTCTGTTCACGTTCCTTTTCTCTGAGTGCATCCGGGGAGGGTTGTCTTTCTCTGTCCACAGGTTTTGGGGCGCCATCATGCCCACGCGCCTGCGCTCTTGCACGTAAATCGGCCGTTGATGGTGTATGGTCGGGAACGGGCGGTTTCGGAGCAGGAGGTGCTGGACGTGTCGCCGTCAACAAGGGACGAGGCGGTGCGGATCGACTGGGCTGAAGCGACGTCGACGGTTGTAGCATGGCCGGAATCGTGGGACGCCCTGACGTTCCCTGACCTGCAGAGGAGATGGTGTGTGCATGTTGGGTATGGGAGCTACTAACTAGCTCTGCCGCACGTGCAGCAGCGAGGGCGGTGGAGGAAAGACTATTTTGTGAGGGACTGGACGAGGTCATCTCAGCAGGTGCGCTTTCTTGGCGTTTCGGCCCTGGAGGCCGGGCATCGAGTGGGGAGGGTATTTTACCGAGAGCCGCACCGCCGAGACCTGTACCAGCATTGAACCGTGGGGGAGGGGCACCGTCGACAGAAAATGAGGTGAGTGATGAACTGGTTGACGGGCCAGAGATGGACCGTGTGACGGGAGGGCCCATGCCCATCTCTTCGAGCTCGCGCTTCTGGTGATCAGTGTAAAACTCGAGGACATCGAGCACGGCTTGGGGGTCCTTGGCATAATCCTCCCTGGTTATGGCTGATTTCGTGAGCAGTTTGCTCCATTGTTCGGGCATCCCCTGGGCAATCAGACATCGAACTCAACATCCAGAGAAGTAAAGGATTAAAAACGCACAGTGAAGGCCCCAGAGACAGGATCGAACCCAACGTGCACCTTGTGTACGAAGTTCGTGGGGTTGCTGACCCCCACGAGTGGGCTCCGGGAGTAGATGTCGTCCTGCCAACCGTACAGCTCCTCATCATTTTTTAGTGCAATGTGATATCGCTTGTCCTTGGTCTCCAGCAAGAGACAATAAGGTTTCAAATCAACACGTTCGATGTTGGTTACATCCTGCAACATGATTATGCTTTGCGGTGGGGACGACTATACAGTACAACATCAGCCATGGACGAAACGGTCTGTCCTGGCACAAGAAGGCGGGTCGGT
>JBBPUH010000253.1:0-15445 GCA_038094555.1 Boletus aff. phaeocephalus
GGACATATTGTACCCAGAGACCGACGTCGGACTTAAACCTCTTGAGTGCTCGTTCAAATATTTGAAACTGTCTTCGAACAAGGGCATAGTCTGATATCGTCGTCTTTGATTTTGGGAGGTCTGAGGAGTGGCATTGAACGATCTCAATGCAGAATACCTGTCGAGCACCTACTCAACCGTTGAAGTCGTTTTCGTCGCAATTGTTCGAGGCCCATTTCATAGGCAGCATACCGTAAAAAATCGCTCTTTTTTGCGACGCGACGCACAAGGGCAGTCTCGAACTGGGTTCGTTTTTTCAAGATTTCTTTCATTTCGGCCTGCATGGCGTGTGACATGAATTTTTTGATCTCGCAAGGCTGACTGGGATGCGACGCACTTGGGTGAAGAGGCCTTTCTGGACGAGGTCTTTGAGCTCTGCGAGCATCTAGTTATCCTATGAGATCCAATTCAAAGCATGGCTGCACCGGACTCGCCTGCTCTTGCTGGAACTGTACTCTCTCCATGATGGCAAGTTGGGCTCGTCAACCCGAGTGTCGGTGCCCGCAAGTTATCACTGTTTCCGTGCGCACGCGTGCCGAGGTAAGATAGAAGCACAGCCACGTAAGTTTCGACAGTTAACCATGGTACTCGATGACCTCATGCATCACCTCTGAGCACAACTTTGATGATACAAGAAAGTAAGGAAAACCACAAGCTTGTTGGGAAACAGCCCACATGTAGATACATAGTTTACTTACTTTCTACACTATACTTGTTAGGTTTCCTTTTATGGACATTGTTCATTTACTTATGGAGGGTATTTGTATCTATTTGTACATTTTGGGCTCAGCCAAATTCCTTATACAGACCCTTATCCCTCCAGCAGTGGCTGGCACAACTGGTCAACAAGGTTTGTATCCTGATGCCCAGCATCATTGGCAGAGTGGTGGTATGCATAGGGTCATGACAAATTTAGAAATGGCAAGATAAATAAAACAATAATTTAGTTAGCCTTTCCTACTTTATCTCTATGCCTAGCATTGAAGAGTGGACACTTGCAATCCTTCAGAAATGGCCATGTCTATGGCAAGCACAGGTTGCAGCAATACTTTTACAAGGCAATAAGGATGTCATTTGCATTGCAGGAACATCCATGGCATTGGCAAACCAGCCTTTATATTGACAGATATTGTCACATCCCTGATTTTCTGTGAAGTCCATCTCTGGACATCTCTGGAGTTCCAGACAATGCATCAGTCCTTGGGTCTGGACTATCTTGGAGTTGGCACTCTGGACAATACCTTTTATATTCATCTCCTTTTGGTCTAGTTCACCTTTGTACAGTGGCTCAAAAAAGTGTTCCAATGTTTAGTGATTTTGGAAAGAGTGGAAAATAATAGAAGAACAAGAATGAATTAGGTAAAGTACTTGCAGGATGGATGAAAGTATATGCTCTTGGCATTATGAAACATCTCTGGTTTATGTAATTTGGTTGTCATAGGAGTGAGATACAAGCATTTCAAAATGGCATGTCATTGGGACACTTATTTGACCCTATATTTAACAATCATTATATCATATATAACATAGGAATTTGATAGCTGTTGATGGTTACTATGTTACCAAGCTGTGTAATTATGTAAGTGACATAACTCCAAGCAATGTAAACACCCTATGTTCTATTTCAATTGACCTTACCACATTATAAAATGTATTCTTACTTCTATCAAAGCCAAAAATTTTATTCTCTTTGAATTTGGTCTTTTTTCTAGACAAATTGCATCCTAGACCAGTCTGGGGAAGTCCACTGTGGCTAGTGTCATCAAGAAGATCCTTTAGAAAAGGAGAATATCAAGTTAGAACATTCTTTCAAGCTTTTTTTCCTAATAAAAGATATATTGTTTCTAGTATTATCATTGAAAAGGTTGATACTGTAATGCTGTTCAAGCCACCTATCTTATCAACCCTGCCTTTGCCTCTTCTATCTCTGTCCAAGCTGTTTGCAATATTCTCAAGGCTGCATCTTTAAAGGCTATGATCAAGAAAAGAAACACCTTTTGTGTATCAAATATAGAAAGAGAGATTGGATTGTGCTTTCAGATATAAGGATGACTGTGGAAAACTATATATACTGGAGTTACTTTGTCAGATGAGACAAATACAAGTAGGATTGGATTAAATGAAAGGATATATATGTACAAAAAAAATATGAGCCTATATAGAACAAGAAAATCTAGAAAATAGTAATATAAGAAGGAAGTTCCTTGATGGTTTGAGAATTCATAAATTGGGATGGAGTTGGGATAGTTGTAGTGGCAAAGGGGAGAATGGATACTAAGTAGAATGTATCCATTTCCAAGAATAATCTGTTTTCTAATATGAAAAACTTTGTAATTCTAAAGCAAGCATTATCTTTTAATAAGATAATGGCTTGAAACACTCCTTTAAAATGGTTCAAAACTTAACTTGGCCATAGTAGACTTCCCTAGACCAGTTTTGGATATAATCTGTTTGACTAGAAAGCCAGATTTAGAAAGAATAAGAATATTGACTTTAATAAAGGTAGAAATAGATATTGTGGTATAGTAAGCTTAATTAAAGTAAGATATATTGCTTGGAGTTATGTCACTTATATAATTACACAGCTTGGTAACATAGTAACCATCAACAGCTATCAAATTCCTATATTATATATGATATAATGGTTATTAAATATAGAGTCAAATAAGTGTCCCAATGACATGTCATTTTGAAATGCTTGTATCTCACTCCCATGGCAACCAAATTACATAAACTAGAGATGTTTCATGATGCCAAGAGCATATACTTTACCTGATTTATTCTTGTTCTTCTATTATTTTCCAATCTTTCCAAAATCACTAAATATTGGAACACTTTTTTGAGCCACTGTATGCTTGCTGGTCAATCATGATTTTTTGACCTTCTTGATGGATGTTCATTCTTAGGAATTCTTGAGGTTCTCCTATACCACTGTATTATAAACTGATTGGAGCCAATACAACATTCTGGGCTCTCCTGGTCTTGGACATCAACAACTCCTTGTGGGCACAAATGTTTCATAAGCTTTTTGGACATAAATCATCAAAAATACTCTTTTGTTTATCAAGAGGCAATTGAGCACCAAATGGTACTCTTTGGAAGTACCTGGGAGTAAAGTATGTATTTTAAGTTCCTTTTTATCAGTTTTTCTTTGCATCTCAATTAACTGGTCTAGTCCAAGTTACCTTGGATGTATCTCAGCAAGTGGATGATGTGCTATGTCCAAGGGATGTACTGAGGGTGGTAGAGAAGGAAGTCAAAACAATACCATTTAATGAGGATTTCATGGATGCACTTAAAGCCTCAGTGCATTTTTATTTTTAACCTTTGGTGTAAAGCAAATAAAGTCTCATTTTATGACCAGATGGGTGCATTTCCAAACTCATTGCTACCACTGAGCCACCATTGTTTGTCTACCACACATCTTTGAGAATTGTACTGGGCTTCTTCCTAAAAGGCCTGAGTTCACCCCTGAGTACTGTGCAAGACTGAAGTGTACGCTAGACGATTGTTCTTGGAGACTAGGCTTACTACATCAACATCCACCTCTTGACAACCAGCCTCCCCTCAAGGTGAGTGGTTGCAACTTCCCTCTTATTTGGAAACTTTATTGTTCTGTAGTTTTCATGGTTTAAAAACCAGTTCTTAAAAAACATTGTACACAATGCTCTATATAATTCCCATTACCCAAGGTGGTTTGAGTTCCTTAAAGAGAACATAAATTTTGATGATGGTTGCAAACCATGGGGTCTCCTTCCCATTACTTCACTCTATCAGCTGGTCCAGATTATTTTGTGGGTAAATTGGAGTTTACTGTTGTGCACCTCTTTTAAAATCTTACTTTTTTGTTTCCTCACAGATTGTTGCATATCTTAATTTTCAAATAGAGGAGGCCAACAAACTCCCTGATGGTCATGCTGTGGCAGACTACTTTGTTTAGCCACCAGACAACCTCATGTTGGGTTGTTTGCCTGAGAGCATTGGGTGAATGGCAACTAACCTTACTAATTTTTTCTCATACTTATGAGGAGGTACTGGGAACATTTCTCAGATGAATGCATTCAAATCTCTCAAGATGCTGGCACAATGTGCAAATGATCTGAATACTTGTTTTGAGGCATTTATGGTTTTTCTTTGTCATCCCAGTTACCTTCCATATATACAATCTGTGGCAGCATACCATCAACTCCACTTCATATAGTTACATCTGGGCAAATCAACTTCTAGAAATAACCAAAATTTTAGGCATAAACAACAAACACAAATAAGTCTTTCATTATTTGACTAAATATTTCAACAGGTTCATTTGCTTGAGATTGCATGATTGTATTTGAGAAAACCCTCCTTCAATGGGAGTTGGGAAGGCTAGATTTACTTAGGTTACAGTGGCAGTGTATATGCCCACTTAGGCTGAAGGCTTATATAATCACTTTGTGGCTGAGACACCTTTCTACTAAGTGGCTATGCTCTAGCTCTTACAATAGTAGGTGTTTTTTACTCTAGTTTATACTACCTATATATGTATATACTTGGTGAGTATGCTTAGTAAGCAATTAGTAATGGTCATGATTGACTGGGTGATTGTGCCAACTTTCAATGATAATGTCCAAAGTAAATCCAGACTAGAGATGACTAAGAAACTAGAAGGCAATATATACAGGGATGAGTAAGACAGTAGGAAATGTATAAGCTGAAGACACATCCTGAATAAGCAAGAGATGGAATAACAAATATACTGAGAAGATCTAAAAGGCTATACTAGAAAAAATAAAAGGATGATAGGAATAAAATTAAAATAAAAGGGGAATATACAAAATAAGAAGTCTGGAAGAGTGGAGAAATTCCAAAGCAAGTCTGGATAGGATGTTGGACCAGGATTGAACTCCTGCAGAGGAGTTCAATGGAGATAACCAGAGTTAAACAACAACAATCAGAGATGGTCAGAATAGAAGTTGACATGGTATATGACAGATTATATATATGTATCACAGTGCCTAAGGAGCTATAGCAAGCATTTCTTCCAGCTTTGTGCATCTCTCCTTTTCTTTTCACTATTAGGGTTGATAGTAGCTATGATAGATATCCTTTCATATAATACACATCTTTTCAATCTCCTCATAAATGACTATAAATTGTTTTATACCAAGAATAAGCAAATTAACTTGTTTCATCTATTTGTGATAATAGGTAAGTAATATATGTAAAGATGTAATTTATATATGTAGTCAACATATTTTCAAGTACAAGAGCCATATTGATTTAGAGCTCTGAGACTCCTCTTCACATTGCTCTAATACATTTCCATCCAAAGTTCCTTTTTATCTGGGAATCTAGTATGTGAGCTAGGCAGTTAGTACACAAGGCCAGTGTATGGTACAATGAACATATTATACATGCCACATTCACCTGTTGTAGTGTTCTGTAAACTCCTTCTGTAACTAAAATAGCAAAGATCCACAATTATTTTTTCAAATGTTAAATAATTCCCCATCAGTTTGTGACTGTAATATCAGAAATACCTCCAAGGACTGCACTGCTAGCTAGATACAATGTGTTTGAAAAGAATTCCTTTTGTTTTCCAAGTCTAGAGTGGTTGTGTAGCCTGAAGGCTGGGTCAATTGCTAATTAAATGGTGGAACATGAAGTAGGCATGGGAGGTGAGCACAAGCCTCTTCTGAGCTCTTTTGGATGGTCAAAGAAGGCTCATTTGAATTTTGGGCAATACAAAAGAAGGCTCATAAAAAGTGACTTACATAGATGAATTTGAACATCAGGGAAGGGGCAATCACAAGCCTCCAAAGAGGCCTGAGGTGTAGAAGTATATTCAATATACAATGGAGTCTGTGACTAGTATATTGCATACCTGTAGAAGTATACTACAGAGTGTAAGTATAAAGTATAAGAGTGAAATGACTGATCTCACCTCAGTATACAATGGAGTTTGTGACTGAGGTAGAGATGTATTGGAGCAAAGCTTATCTACTCAAAATTATATAATATGGGAATGACTGAGTCCATTTGAATGTGGTCCATAGTAATAATACAACACTCCTTCCTCAAATGGATAGGTGTAGGCCTACTTCAAATGTGAAATACTTAGCTTTAATGCTCAGCAGTGCTTTTGTGAGAGTATCAGTTATCATGTTTATAGAGGGGCAGTAGAGAAAAGAAAAGAAACCATTCTCAACACTGAAATAAATAAAATGGTAACAGATGTCAATATATTTTGTATGTACATGGTAGCTGCTGTTACAAGTTAACACAATAGTGGACATCTCATTAATAAGTCATCAGAGCCAGATGGCTTCTTTAGCTGCGTGAGTAGCAGTGATGTACTCTGATTTGGTGGTAGACAATGTGACAAGTTCCTGTTTCTTCAAATCCCATAGGATTGCCCCCATCTATAAGGAAAGCATATCCCATGATTGCCTATTGACATATCTGACAAGACCTTTTGTCTACATCCCAAAAGTGAGTGCAAGCACTTTGGTACCCATCAGATACCCGTACATTTGCTTTACTACCTCCCGGTGGTCCCATCCAGGATTGGTATTGAATTGAGCAACAAATGATGTAGCAAAGGTAATGTTGGATCATGTTCTGGTAGTGAGGTGGATTAGTGAACCAACAGCCTCTTAGTAGGAGATATTCTGCATGCATGTAACCTCACTTGTGGTTTTCAGTGACTGTTTCTCCAACAATTGGACATGTGGGTCAAGAGGTATATTTATTGGTTTCATATTGATGAAATTGTATTTCATGAGGATCATATTAATGTATGGTCCTATGAGATGGAGATGGTGCAATTGATGTGGTCCCTTGTCACCTTCATTCCCAATAACAAGCTGATTGGTTTTAAATCTATAATTCAGAAATATATGCCAATTTCATCTTTGAAAGCTTTAATAATATCAGATAAGCTCCCCATGATCATGTAGTTGTCAATGTGTGATGCTATGATGAGTATGTGCTCAGCTATGTTGACAATGAATACTTTCCAATCTGCTTTGGTTTGGATAAAGCCTAGGTCTCAAAGTGTGCCATATAGACATTGGTACCACTTCAAGACTCCTTGTTTTGAACCATAGCACATGCCCTTACCAGTAATGCACTGATCAAGTGTGTCAATCAAACATTGTGCACACCAAAAACTCTGGAACATGGCCAATAAGTCCTCATACATTATATAGAACATGAATCCTTACACACTATCCACCGTTTTATACAAGATCAAATGAACTCCATTATGAACATTGTATTAATATTTGAGCTGGGCAAGTATCTTGTTCTTGAGTAATATGCAGCTCAATATTTGCAAATAGCTTGTCTGCCATATTTTCCATGAACACAATTGGAAGACCTAAGAGTGCATCTATAACACCATGTAAGAGATGACAAATCAGAGACCAAGAAGGGAATATGTAAACCATACCTGGAGCAGACAATTTATTCCAAACAGCCTCCAACATCAAGCATATTATTTGTGTGCACTTGTAGATGTAACTACAACCTTGTTTATGTTACTCAAGTCAGCTAATATGTAGGTGGCCCTGAATTTGTTTTTAGATGGGACAACCAAGGAGAACAACATCAAAAGCTCATATATCTTTTTGCATTCCTTCTTGTCTTCACTCTGTTTTCCAGCTTTTCTAATCAATTAGTACCAAGCTACTGACATACTATCTGGATCCCAATCTGTGTTGCTCTCTGTCTGAAGTTCTCCATATCCACATACATACCATTCATATCCACAAGATATGTTGCTGGCCCTCAATTGTACAGTCTTCAGTTTCAGCAGTGATCATCTGAACATCTTCATCTTTGAGAAATCAAAGGCAGTATTCCAGTTTGGCAAGCAAAATGTGCAGTAGGAAGTCAAGCTGTTTAAGCTGCAGCATTGCTGTGGCATAACCAGGTATTGTAACTGGCCAGGATTTAATGTGATGCCATCTGGCAAGAACAGTGACTTGGCCTCAGGAGATATATGTATGATCTTAGTGATATCTTTTTATGTTTTTATGTACCATATACAGTGAGCAACAAAACTGTTGCAATAACTAACCTTGATACAGTGCATGAAGTGTCCTGCATTTACCATGGGGATTTGGTGGGACCGAATAATATACATATTCTTGGCTACAAAACAGTCCCTGGGTCATGTGATTTGGCCTGGTGGCTGTAGAGATATTGCCATTTTAAGTTATTCATGTCATTGTAACAGTTTTGTTGCTAACCTATTTAAATCTACAAATTATATCTTGCAGTAAGATATTATGTCAGCAATGAGTCATGTGATGCATAAATACTTCAACATGAGTAAATACACCCAACCACCATCACTTTCACCACTTCATTTATCATGAAATCACTTTCTATTGACCAAGTCAATCAGATCATTATTGTCTTGAATTCTGGTCAATTAATTTGTCAGATCTCTACCTCTACTGGCTTCCATTACTCCACCATCAGCCATATTTGTACCAAACACTCTCCCAACCTTCCAAAAGCCTTTGGTGGTCATCCGTCCATCATTTCCCCTATTGATATATATCATGCTATTTGACTCCTTGTCATATCTGTGTCAAACCCCTATTTCTGACCATCTCTAATCATTGTTGTTTGACTTCAGTCATCTCTGTCGAACTCCTCTGCAGGAGTTCAACCCTGGTCCATCAATCGTCCTAGACTTGCCTCAGAGTTCCTCCACCTTCCAGACTTCCCTTTTTGTATATTCTCCTTTTGTTCTAGTTTCATTCTTGTCATCTTCCTTCTGTCTAGTACAGCCTTTCAGACACTTGGTATATTTGTCGTCCCAACACTCCTGCTTATTCAGGATGTGTCTTCAGCATGTACATTCTCCATCCCATCTTATTCATCCTAGTGTACATCGTCTTCTTACTTTCTTAGTCAACTCTGGTCCAGACTTATTCCAGACATATTAGGACTTTATATATAATCTCCTATACTTTCTCTGTAGTTCTCCAGTTCAAATATTGTTTATCAATATATATCATTATGTATGTATGTTCATTATTATCCAATATCATCTACCCTTCTCTTCTCCTTGTTCTCGAACCCACTCCCATCTTATCATCCCTGATCTCCAAAATATGAGGACTGGAAACTGGCAAGGGCATGACACATAAGTCTTGCGCCAATGTTCTCACCTCCTCCATACTCCACTCCACCCTGGTTTGACTCTGGATGACTCGTTTCCAGACTTCATTCTAAAGTCCCAGAAATAGCCCCTATCCTCCGGACTTCCATCAGACATTTCCCAGGAGAAGATATCTCCCTTCCATCTGCCTCTGGAGCACCACCTTGATACTCCTTAGTATTGGTAAAGCTGAAAATACTGTCTAGATTACCAAGACTCTTCAGGATGTCAAGAACCATTCCATCTCCTCACAAATCATTTATTGTCACTTGAAGAAAGCTGGTATGAAGGCTGTGGTAGAGCAAAAACATCCTCTTCTCTCCAAACATCATAAGAGAGAACAGCTGGACTTTGCTTTAAGCCATCAGGACTGGACTATAGAGGACTGGAAGTAAGTTGTATGGTTAAATGAGACCAAATTAAATTGCATTGGATCAGATGATAGGAAATTGGCTTGGAAAAAGGCAGGGAAAGGCCTCAATGATAGACTTGTATAAAGTATTGTCAAATTTGAAGGAGAAGGATCAGTGATGTTATGGGGCTGTATGACTTGGAAAGGAGTTGGGATGGCTTGCAAGATTGATGGTAGGATGGATGCTGATTTCTATGTGCAAATCTTGGAGGATGAACTTCAATAAACCTTGGATGATTATGAATGGTCTATAGAGAATGTTATCTTTCAACAAGATGATGATCCCAAATATACTAGCAGGTTGGCTAGGGAGTGATTTCAGGAGCATGGGTTTGAGGTCATGGTATGGCCTACTCAGTCACCAGACCTTAATCCCATAGAGCATTTGTAATTTCTCCTCAAGAAAAGGCTAGCAGGATATTCTGAGCCACCCAAGAGAATATTGGGATATTAAGGTAGAATGATATAAGATTGGGATGGAGGGGTGTCAGAGATTGATTGGGGGAATGCCTAGGAGGGTTCAGGAGGTCATCAAGTACAAGGGAGGATATATTTCATACTAATTTGTAATACCCTTAATATCAGCAACAAAACTATGCAATGATATGAGTGACTTAAAATGGCAATATCTCTACAGCCACCAGGCCAAATCACATGACCCAGGGACTGTTTTGTAGCCAAGAGTATGTATATTATTCGGTTCCATCAAGTCTAAGTGAAATTCCCACAGGTGAATGCAGGACACTTCATGCACTGTATCAAGGTTAGTTATTGCAACAGTTTTGTTGCTCACTGTATGATACACAATGACAATTTCCAATTTTGGTTTGTGGAGCAAGCCTTACTAGGCTTTTACTGTGACCATCATGAATCTCTTGAGTGACTGTGCTCCAACTTCTTCTACCTAAATTATCATGGTTCATATGAAGCAAATAGCCAAGAAGATCACTGGTAAAATTGCACCTCACATCTTCCTTACCAATGTGGGAGCCACCAATGCAAGAGCCAGTTCTATTGTCAACCATATGAACAGTCACCCCACCACTTCTCCTGGCATCTACTTTGACTTGGATTCCATTGGTGGAGTTAGAGGATTGAAGACTAGCTCACTGGGTAATCTCTGTTCCTGACTAGAGGCTCTGTTCTCATTGCCCATTATTGACAGTTCATATAATGAAAATAACAACATGAGTCCAGGTCTTTATACTTTCCATTTACTTCTCATTTTCAATTGAGTTTTGTCATATGTGTGCCAATGGTGGTGACTTATGGCAATGTGATCTCTGTGTTTGTTCAGTTTGAAAAACATATGTCCTTGTTTGCCCTGAGGATTTGCTACTCATCACTCATAAGGATGTTAAATTCCTCTGCCTTGCCTGCCATTTGATGGATAATATGAAAACAAATACTGTTTTTCCATACATGGTGAGTAGTACATCATGTGTCATTTGCATGGCATGTTTATATTAGTCAACAGGCTTTCTATTGGGGAGATTTCCTGTGCTGTCTCAACCACCACAAGTATGTGGACAATTTGAGCTATCATGCAAGTTAGTTATGCAAGCTCCCAAAACAATCTTTCTCCATTTTTAACTCAAGAGCCTTCTACTACTGGCCCAATGGCCATGCTTGGTGACTTTCTTCAACCCTACTTTGTTCATTTTGGTGGACTTGTCAGCAAAGAGGTTCCATTTGATCTAGGAACCAATGGAAAATGGAGAGGATATCAGAAGAGGGCACTTGAAATTGTCAAAAAATTGTCTGTCATGTGTCCCTCTGCCTTTATAATTGTCACCATATTCACACATACTGACAAAGACCATGGTGATCTACTCATAGGCCATGATGGCAACTGCAAGGTGGCAGTGGAAATTCAAGAGGTAAAACAATTGTTCATCCAGGTTATCACATTCTCAATCATACTGTAGCTCAGTTCTTGGACATCTTGCTTGGTCCATTTGGGAACATCACCAAAGATGCCACATTATATATACAGAGCTGTGGTCAGTATATCTACCATTCTGACAGTCACCTCACATTTTCAAAGGCCATTTTCAAATAAGTTAATTCTCTATATTAGTGCAATTGTCTTACCACATCATTGCAGGCTAGGTTTCTCCAGGACCATAGCTTTTGATGCCTGCCACTCCTGTTACAATTTATGCTTACTCTTTTCTTTCTTCACACAGTTTCACCTTAGCTCCTTGGACTTTGTTTCCTTTTCACTGCTAACTCACCCATTCTCCATAATCCCTCACTTGCTTTGTCAGCAGATACTTCTACCACCTTCTATGTTATTCCATTCTTACTCAGCTGTCTCTCTTCTATGCCTGCCCTTATGCTCTCTCCAAAGGTATATAAACCTTTGATACCTCACCAATGTACCTTAGCTTAGATCTCCTTGAGTCTCCTCTGAATCTACTCTGTTTCCTCTTCACTCTAAGCCCAGGCATTAGACCTGCCCTTGAACCCTTGACCAGTCACTCCCACTGTTGAGTGGAGTGTCTTCCCTTGGACTTCGCACTACCATTGAGTGTGCGCTTACCTTGAACCCCTTTGAACTTATATCTCAAGGCTATGTTCGTCCCTACCCAGGCCAAGCGTAACAACTCCCATCTTTCTACTGCCTCAGCATTCCTCATTGCTCTCACTGATCAAGTGGTCATTCAAGGTCACAAGATTGATGATGTCATTCTTATTGCTTTGGGAAAATCAAAAGATCTTAACTGTCATTCAAATAGAAAAGAGGTGCCATGTGAATATTTGTATGTATGTTCCAACCCTGATTGTGCTGGGGATATGACAAGACCAAAGATTGGCAAGGAAAAACTTAAGCAAAAGCAATATACTGTATATAGAGATAAATAAGATGGAAGACAGAGAATATTGGAAACTAAGAGAGCTGACTAAAAGTGTAATAATATAGACCTACAAAGGTGAACTAAAACAAGAGAAGACTGTATAAAAAACATTTGGAGTACTAACTCCAAAAAAGTCCAGAATTCAAGAACTGATGTGATGTCTAAAATAACAAAGATGATAGGAGTTGAACTTTTCAAAAATCAGGGATGTGACTCACATCCCTGATTTTCACAAAGTCTAACTTCAGTCATCTCCAGTCTTGAATGATGTATTGGTCCTTGGATTTTGAACTCTCTCAGAATTGGCACTCCAGACAATATCTTTTATATTTTGTCTCTTTTTGTTCTAGCTTGTCTTCATAAGTTTATATTATTCTCTTAGTCAGATTTCTCAGTTTCCATTATTCTTTGTCTTCTATCTTATTTATCTCTGTATACATTGCCTTCACTTAAGTCTCTTTCTTACCAATCTCTGGTTCAGAGTTCTACCAGACATCAGTATATAAACCCCTGTACTTCCTTTGTGGTTTTTTTAGTTTGAATATTGTATGTCATTATATTCATCATATATATTTTCATATCCCCCTAAATATCATCCATCCTCTCTTCTCCTCATTCCCAAACCTCTCTCTCTTCTATCATTTCCAATCTCTGAAATATAAGGACTGGAAACTGGCAAGGATGTGATACATAAGTCCTGCATCAATGTCTTCACCCATCTATACTTCACTCCATCCCAGTCCAACTCTGGATAATTCTTTTCCAAACTTTATTCTGAAGTCCTAGATTTAGCCCCTATCCTCTGGACTTTCATTAGACTTTCCCCAGGAGAAGATATCTACCTCCCTTCAGCCTTAGAATCCCCATCATGACACAATGTCACAAGAATCCAATTTCTTGAACTTTAGGAAATCAATCTCAAAAATCTCTTCCTTATGATATTTCTCCTGCAGAGTAGTCATCTTGAAAAGTAATATAAAGAACATTCTCAAATATGACTTCATACCTCATGTGAACCTCACCTACAACATGTATGTATTTAGTAGTATATACTATAAGTAGAGACACTTTATATCCTAGACCTCTGTCAAAATGGTGCTCCTGAGGTGGATGGGAGGGAGATATCTTCTCCTGGGGAGTGTCCAATGGAAGTCCGGAGGATAGGGGCTATTTCTGGGACTTCAGGACGAAGTCCAGAAACAGGTAATCCGGAGTTGAACCGAGGCGGAGCGGAGTATGGAGGAGGTGAGGACATCGGCACAGGACTTATGTGTTGTGCCCTTGCCAGTTTCCAGTCCTCGTATTTCAGAGATGATAAGAAGGGACATGGTTCGAGGATGAGAGGAGAAGGATAGATGATATTAGAAGATAATGATCATACAAATGACAACATAGTGACGAACACAATGACGAACACAATGACGAACACAATGACGAACAATATTCGAACTGGAGAACTACAGAGGAGATACAGGAGATTATATACAAAGTCCTGATATGTCTGGAGTAAGTCCGGACCGGAGATGACTAAGAAAGTAGGAAGGCAATGTACACTGGGATGAATAAGACAGGATGGAGAATGTACATGCCAAAGACACATCCTGAATAAGCAGGAGTGTCAGGATGACAAATATACCGAAGTGTCCAAAAGGCTGTACTGGACAGAGGAAGATGACGAGAACGGAAACTAGAACAAAAGGAGAATATACAGAATAGGAAGTCTGGAAGGTGGAGGAACTCCGAGGCAAGTCCAGGATGTTTGTTGGACCGAGGTTGAACTCCTGCAGAGGAGTTCAATGGAGATGACCAGAGTCGAGCGACAATAATCGGAGATGATTGGAATAGGGGTTTGACACGGATATGACAACCTCAAACTTGGAATAGTTATTTGCTTCCTTTGCAATCATTCAATTTGAGTGACCATTGGGATTTCTATTCCTAACACATGCCTCCTGGAAGCCCTTGAGATTCTTGAAAACCATTATTGGATTCCTTTTTATATACCTGACACTCAGTGCTCACATGACAAAACAACAAAGGTGGAGGATGTAGGTGATGTTGGAATGTACAAGCATGCACACAACCAGTAATATACAGATACAGTATATGGATGCCATCCATACAGTGCACACACAGCTTGATGCACAAGATACCTTAGGGCCCGAATAGCAACTGGACCCAGTCCGGTTTTTTGGAAAACCCAAGCCTCCACATGATCTCAGGATTGGGCGGAGCTTCAATGCTTGACTTTGTCATCATCGTCGCATATCAATCAGCGCAGTGAAGATATGTCTGGCGACAGCACCACATCTCAGCATATTGCCTGTGATGGAACATCCGAGGACGATATTCCTGACCATATTTTCCATTTCATTCTAGCTCAGAACCAGCAGCTTAGTGAAGTAATGATGAAGGCCTTCAAGCTCATGGCCGACATCGTCTTGTCCTCCATTGCACGCACTGACCCTATTCCGTACCACACCTCTATCCTTACTGGTCAAATGTGGGTCCAAGAACTTCTCAATGACCATCCAGATCACATCCGCAACGAACTGGGTGTCCGGTAGCACGTTTTCAACAAGCTTCTTGATGACCTTATCTCTGTTGGGTTAACTGATTTGAAGCACGTCACGCTGACCTGCACAAAGATGAATGTGCATGGAGTCATGAGTGTAGTATGAGAATTCCCAGCCAGCCTGTGGGCAGAATCAGACCATATCTCATGAAAACATAGCTTAGTATTCCACCTAGCTCCCCTCCAAATTTTAACTTTATAGCCCAAGCTGTTCTGGAGATATTACACTTTTATTACCATTGAACTTGACTTAGGAACTAGTATTAGGGAAAGAGTAATAAGTATAGTAGATAGTACTTAGTAGTTAGACTTAGTGTACCTAATCATGTAGCACAGCCTGATGTGCATTCTCAGTGGTCACATGACCACAGCCTGTCTAGGGCACTGCCACAATTGCTGCC
>JBBPUH010000255.1:0-13406 GCA_038094555.1 Boletus aff. phaeocephalus
ACCTCTCTTGTAATGCGAGCTCCCAACCAATCGTATCTTTCCATTGGACATGGTCACAATATAACATTTTTGTATCACTTTCAGACTTATTAGGAGTCGGGGACTGGCGCACAGCGCCGCTACCGATTGACGTTACCTTCGCATACTCTTCATACGACGATTCATACTCCATGCGGTACTGGCATCTATGGGTCGCCAAACTTCCTCGTGCACAACAAGAAGGCTTAAAGGCCTCGGGAAACCAGGGCGCGCTGAGTCAGTGCGCGATCATCGCTTGGGGAGAACCATTGAATTAAACGACGCTTTTCAAGTGCGTGAAGTGAAGGATCCACCACGTATGTAGGTCCTTGCGCAAGACGGATGATACAGCAGTGGCAATTTCAATCCCCGCAATGTGGTGCCAGCTTCACTGACACAAGCCTTGTCATAGGCGTAGGCGTGCTCCTGAACTCCTACGGGATTCCATGAGAATCGTCCTTGATGGCAATGCCGGAGAATCACGCTGGCTTCTCACAATCCCCTTCACATGTCGGCTCACGACTCGACGAGCACCTCCTGAACGGCGTTCTTGGTGCGATTTCTCTCCTACGACAGTTCTCATGGCCCATGAATGATCACACTCATGGGCAGTCGTCCGCGGACAATGCTTCCGAGAACAGTACGCAGCTCTAATTCCGTCAACGTTAGTACTCGTTCCAGGCGAAGTGACCCTACCGTGCGAGGCTCTCCAGGCCACACATCGTCCGCTCATGGATGCTGGCAGACGATTGCGTGCATCAGTACACCGTGACACGACGCCGTCGCGCTGCATCCCCGTTGGGCGTCTGGAAGAAGCGCTTACCACTTGGCCGTCTGCGCCTTTGGCACGCTACCTCCCTTCTAAAGGACGTGCGTGTAACGTCATTGACACGTTACGCTGTATCCGGCTTGGCGTGGGTTTCCAACAGGAGGCTAGCGTCCGTGCGTACATGCACACGTACCCATGGGCAAGAAAGAAGACGTTAGAGCCCCCTCCAGTAATGGGACGCCAGTTCGCCCTAGGTATAGTCGGCGAATGCGGAAACTCGGAAACGGGTACGATCAAAGAAACGAATCGCCACAAGGCTGGTCTGTCGTATAGCCATGGCCGTCTTCGCGAGCGGCTGGCTGTCCTGTTCGCGGTTGGTGAGTGGCTAGCTGGGAATGACCTGGCAAAGAGATTAAGCGGCATGGACGTATGGTAACACTACTTATCTCCACTAGATCAGACAACGTCGCAAGTGTTTGGGCATCTCACAGGGGATTGTGAGCCGACCGTTCGCCTACGCGAATTCATCAATGATAACGGTGCCAGCACTGATCCGGTTGACACCTACACAGCGACAGACGATTAGCTGCCAGTTGGAATGCAATCACGGTAGGCTGTGGCGCGACATGATCCGAGCACACTTCTTCGTCCGTTGACTGAACGAAAGGCACGTGTATTGGAACACGCTGTTGTAGTCATTCGCGTACTATCGGTGCATACGAGGGCATACCTCAAGCGCAAAGGCACAGGTATCCAATAGTGGGCACGTCCATCACCTCGTGTTTCTACCCAGCAAGTTCGCACCGTTGACGGTTGCTATGATATGCAACGCCTGGTTTACTCCACGGTCTTAATTGATCTAATCGATCCAAGTGGAGGTCGGCCGCCAATGACATCACTGCACAACCATTGTCTGCAACGCCAGTGTATATATCAATACATGAGCTGAATACAAACAGTTTTCCTCTACATTTTCTTTCTGCATACCGAAACATCATTATAAGAAACGCGCAGTCGAACAAGGACGAGACCAGGCCTACGCATGGCAGGTCCAGGCAGAATTGGGGACAACACCAAAAAAGGTAAAGGAGGGGTTAAGGGGAGGTAATCGTACATACTACGCCGCTCGTATCATATCATGGGGACACAGTGGAAAAGACATACGAGGTAAACAAACACGGACACCCCCGTCGAGGAAACAAGACCTCGCGTACGACATCATTTAGGCCCTCTCACCCCGGAGGCGACGAGCCAGGGCAAGGTCCTTGGGTTGGCTATTAAATGATCGGTGAGCAAATCCTCGGCAGCCGACAAGAGTAACAACATACATGGTGACACCTGGATGAAGCAAGCGTGTGAACTGGCGACCAGCAAAAAGGGATACATGACTCACGCTTTGCGTGGATGGCGGCCAAGTTGGTGTCCTCAAAGAGGGAGACCAGGTAGGCTTCCGCAGCTTCCTGCAACGCCATCACCGCGGATGACTGGAAACGCAAGTCGGTCTATTTCCCAGAGAATCCATTACCGCTTGTCACGGAACAGCTATTGTGATACAAACCTTGAAATCTTGTGCAATTTCACGAACCAACCTCTGGAAGGGGAGCTTCCTGATAAGCAACTCGGTCGACTTCTGGTACCTTCTAATTTCACGAAGGGCGACAGTTCCGGGACGGAAACGGTGAGGCTTCTTCACACCACCAGTAGCAGCCTGTCGCGTGATCGAAAATAGTGATAAGCAACGTCGTAATCGGGATGGTAGAGGGTTTGACACGTACCGCAGCCGCGGTTTTACGGGCGGCCTTGGTCGCCAATTGTTTACGGGGGGCCTTGCCTGTAAACATGTTCGTCGCCACGTCTACGCGGAGCGACGGTACCTCTTACCTCCGGTGGTCTTGCGGGCAGTTTGCTGAGGGGAGGCGATGAGCCTAGAGATGTGAAAGAGCGTTGAAGAGCGAACTTGCCTTGGTACGGGCCATTGCTGTGTAGAATAAAAGTTAGTTGTGGGTCGAGGATGTGATTGATGAGACGCGAGCTTGTTGTCGCTGGTGATGGTGGTTGCGGAACAAAAGAGTGATGAGAGAGACGAGACGTTCGGGGGGAATGGAATTGTGGGATTCCCACGCCTCTTTTTGCACTCTGTTGAGTTGGAACTTGCGCACTGACCGCCTTGTTTGGCCTCGGAAGTTTGGTGCACGCCAACTCGACACCCCTGAGTGTGCACATCACAACACTCGTAATTCGCGAGCGGACTAGGAGGGGCTCTGATAATGCGCTTGATGGTGTTTCAGAATGTCATGGCTGTTCAGGAAATCTGGGGCGCGTCGACGTTAGACGACCCATTCTGGCGTTATCAACCCACTCCACACTGGCAGCACCGGTGTGACATGTGCGCGTCGCTTCACGTTCCACAACCCGTCTCCACGCAGTATGTACACTCGAATTTGTCGATCGAGACGGTTGCGACTCCACCTGAAAAAGGCCTACATGAGGTTTGTAAACGAAAGTGTACGTTGCCGAGCAACACTGATCGCGAGGTTAATGCTACTTTGAGCAGTTACAGGAACACGGGCAAGGGAGGACCCGAATGAGACAGGAAACAGGATCACGGGCTGAGGAGAACCCATGATCTACCCGGAGTTCCGGACGATCCCATCACCGTGCACTCAACTCATTTCCGCTGGAGCGATCTCGCGGTCGACTGGGGAATGAGCCGGAAACTCTCCTCAGGTACAGCACTCGTAGTAGGTTTCCATTTCTGCCGTGACAGACAACGGGGTGCACAACGGCCCACCTGGCGTGCATGCTTGGTTGACGGCACCATTCCCCTCCACATGCACACCCTGCCTTCGAGCATCCTGGCACAATGGCGTTTTCTCGAAGTATACCTGTGCGCTGTCAGTCCCGTCGGAGCAGTGCACCACAAAGCACAGCGTGCGATGACCCACGGGGAGGACGAAAAACGTAGCACATACAACAAAAAATGGCTTGTCCGTTTCGACCTCTATTTATCCAAACGAACAGTAGTAATACAATCAAATTATTGCATGCGTGTGGGTATCAGTTCCGTCGCAGAAATCGTCACGTTAAACGTCAAGGAGAGCAAGCGCGGTCTATACCATGACAATCCACCCCGTCAAAAGCCGCCCAAGCATCCTTCGAAGTCGAGAGTAGGGACGGCGAAGTCACTCCGAGGCTTTATCCGTCCGTCGGCATTCTCCTGACGAGACGCTTTCGGAGCCAACTGACCACGACTATATGAGCGGCGCGAACCCTTCAACGGTGTCCTCGGACTATGAGGCAAGAACAAGAGCGCAGATTCGAATTCTTCCTGATTAGGAGAGTAAGGCAGTATCCCTTCGCCGATTTCCCGAAGCCCGAATCGAACAGCAATCGGGAGGTGAGACAAGGACGGCTCAGGCGGTGTCCGCACGATATCCGAGTCATCAGAGTCTGAACAAAGAAAAAAAACCGAGAAACAAGTATGGGGAGAAATATCGTTAGGCATCGCATTGCAAAGAGAGAAATAGGGCGGATAAACCTGATGGCTCGTTCGCGGACCCGCGAGGTTGGAAATAAGATCCTTGGGGATCTTCCGTATCCCAATCCCATGGACGGCGCGTACGGCGAGGGTTGGGTGTGTCCACAATTTCTCTTTCGTGACGACCAGGCAAGGCGCAGGCGTTAGGAAGCACCTCTGCGGGGGTGCGGTCGTACACCGAGGCGGAGTGTGTGATGAAGGTTGATGTGAGGGTCGGAGTAGGAGGGAAGTGGACGTGTTGCGACACCTCAACGGAGGCACACGAAGCAAATGGGAATGGTTGGGACTGTTGGTGATAATGAAGGTCGGTAAGGTGAGGATGTTTGAGGATTGGCCGCATGTAAACACGTCTGAAGGGAAACGAAAAGAAAAAAAGTAAAGTCAACCACCGAAGGCGCGAGTGGTACACAGAACTGTGGAAGTGGAAGAGAGAGAGGGATGGAGGAAGGGCAGGGGGACCGGGAGACAGGTATGGGTGACCCGGTCTTTATACATGACGGAAAAAAAACAGCGGAACGTAAACGCTCGCATCGCAATCGTTTGTGCTTCGGAGCTGTCGGTGGTCGGGGTTTAAAAATAGCACCACCAATTACTGCCACATTCGAACCCCGCCCGTCACGACCAAAAAAATAAATACCTTTTTTTTCAGACCACCTGTGTGGAGGTGTACACCGGCAATTCAAAGAACAGCGGTATGTGCCCAGTCAAGCAACCACTTGACCTTGGGTCGTCCCAGGCCTGTGAGACTCCGAGGAACCTCGAATAGGCTCGAGTGCGGACACAGAAGACTACCCTTTGGCGGTCTATTTGTGACATGTTGTGGACCTGCCTCCCTGGCACCCGCGTGGGGCGTTCGAATGGCTAAAAAGACGCACCCAACCCACTCCGCCACGGGTTCCACACCTTCCACTGGTTTAATTTGTGCTTGTGTCCACCCCACAGACACACGTTCATGGCATCACGACGGTCTGATGGATGTGACAGTATCCATATATGTCAAATGACCTCAAGGGCACTAGCATCAGTCGAGGTTTCTGCAAAGACAGAGACGACGATCCAGCATCTCGGTTTGAAGCTCGTTCCATGCCATCGGCAGGCCAAGAAACCGAGCATCCAAAGACTGCGACCGTGGCGGATCATTACTCCGCCCCCTGCGTGTATCTATCCAACATCAGCAGCTCTATCACCTACCACCGGCCTTTGAAGGTCTCCGAGTGGATCTCCGCCCGACCGAACTTTGCAAGACTAGACTGATTGATGCCTCCTCTTCCTAATCACCAGTGGTCCCCACTGCGAGACAATCACAGGCACAGCCGACATGAACTATGCGTTCGAGACAGTCCCCCGTTTTTCCTGAGCGCGATAAACTCATGCATTTAAGAATATGTCCATGGACGTAACTCTCTCGTGCTACTCGCCAAGCCAAAGAAGCATCCCAAAAATTACATAGACCATGGATTCATACCAAGACCATGAGTAGTTGGATTTCTTGGACTCCTGAATTCGGAAGGTGCATTCCATGGATCTGGTTCCAAACCTTGGAATGTGATGGTCCCATCCGGGGAGCCAAACGATAGCGCCGGCGAGGTTGGAAACGTTGGCTGCGCACCTAGCGCGTCCAGCAGATCGTGCGAGTGAGGCGGCTGTGCAGGATGCGGTGAACCCCCAAACGAGAGTCCATCAGTCGACCCTGCAGAGAGGTTCCTCAACGTGGTATCCGACTTGCTGCTCAGACCCTTGGGAGAAGACCAGGCGGTCCCCATTTCAAGTGGATAAGACGACCGAGATAAGCCATCATTCCACTGGGGACAAAGTTTCGCTTCCCGCTCTTTCTCTTGCGCCTTATCCATGATCCTCGATGGAACTTTGTCATATAGTGTCAAAGATGCGAATGTGGCGTTTAGATCAGGCATGTTCAGCCGTGACGTTTCCGCGCGTTCGTCCTCACAAGGGTCACGTTTGTCAGCTCCTGTTTTGGCCTGCCTTATCGATGGCGATACCGGTGGTGCTTCAGCTGGATTAATGGAGCTGTGTGACCTAGGCTGTATTGAGGACCCTTGATCCGGCCTGGTCTGGGGGATTACAAACTCTTCGGGGCACCGCTCCGCTTCCCCGATCACGTGCTTGATGGCAGCTAGGTCAAAACCTGCATGGACTGGAATATCTGTGGTAGGGTCCGATGAATGCCGTCCATCACTGGAGTTTATGTGGGCGGGAGAAGGCAATGGACTTGGTGTGGCGGCCGTGCGAGGCGGAAGGTCATCTTCTTGCGAATTTAACGAGGCCTTCCGCCCTGACGAACCAGACGAAGCAGTAGACTGAGGCAACGATTTCTTCTTTCTGCGCATGGGGAACCATCCTCGCCTTTGCTGCGTCTTCTCCTCTTCAGTCTCCCGAATAACCACTCGGTCTCCTTCAAAATCGGGTTCCTGTCCCATTTTGTCATGGTCAACGAGCGCAGATAAAGCTATCACGTGGATGACACGTACCACAGGCTCATCAAAGTAGTCCGCGGTCACAGGGAACCCTAATTGATCGAGAATGAGCGGCATGAACGTTCTGTAACTCATGTGTCCGGCAATCTTGTCTGTCACGTCCACGTTCTCCACCCCGGGTATACCTTCTATCGGTCTCAGCCCAGCTACCGAACTAAGTCCCGCACTCGTGGCACGGAACAGATAGTTTAATACCCAGTCGTTCTTGGCATATGCATTCACGAAGCGGCCGGAAACCACGCTGCGGGCGCTGCACCATGTGCTTTGTGAGGCGGTGAGGGTTGCTCCGAGAATGAAAACATCCTGTACGATGCCAAACGCCCGTGCCTTGGCAAGCTCTACTAGTGCGTAGAAAATGACCCGAGCCCCAAGCGAGAAGCCGATCAATGTGATGGGTCTGACCCCGAGGTGTCGCTGCATCAACAGTTGGGCAAGCACGCTTCCCGCTGCACGTGCACGATCAAGGGCATTATTCCAAGGATTATCGATGAGATAACCTAGCTTCGTCAGGACTAGATAAGGTAAGCCTTCTAGGGCGAGAAAAAACTTGAATGATGGCGACTTACCGATCGGCCACTGGAGAGCTCCAATCAGTGCGGTGGCCGCGGTATACTGCAGCACGGTTTGACCTAGCTGAGTCAAGATTTCGCCTGTCAGAATCTTCAAAGCGCTTCCTGTTTCTCGAATCATTTCCGGTTCCCAAAGAACGCTGAATACGTCTCCAACAATAGGATCCAGCACGCTGTAAGGCAGTCGCACATCATCCATCTTGCCACTCATGAACCTACAAATACATAAGCTAGAGCTGAGAAAAAAAAGGTAACGTTCCTACCCAGGGACGGTTAGTATGCAGCTCAGGCGCTTGTTATTATGGAGTGGTAGTACATCAAATGTCCTCACACTTTGAGTCCGTCTGGCCATACCACGTGCAGCAATGCCAGAGCCCGTCAGGACACCACCTGTCGTGATCACTGCAGCACCTCCCGCACCCGCAAGGAACCCTGTGGTCCCTGATATTCCGATAGTGGTAAGCGCAGCACCAAGACCTGCTCCAATCACAGGGGCCAACAACCCAGCCGACAGTCCGATAACGAGACCACCTCCTACGAACATGGTAAGCATTCGAACCAATCTGTCAACAATGGTTTACCTAGTGTCGCAAGACCCAACATCATATAACGCTTCTTCCGGACAGCTCTAGAAGACCCCTCGATGATATCTTGATTTTCCAGTGTTTCGACGCCTTCCTGGATTTCGAGCGATTCGGTGACCCGTCGTTCAAACTTGACAACATCGAGCCAGCCAAGTCCGAGCTTCAGTGCAACGTTTTCCAGCAGGACACGAGAACGGGCGTCGTAAACACTGTCGGCAACTAAGATGAGGAACAAATCACACAGAACTGTCCATCGAATATCAAGTGTAACGTCTTTGTCGACGGACGAGAGCGTGGTAGTGATACCAGGTAGAGATGACGAAGCAACAGACGTATTTTCCAAGACACGCGCAGTCGTTTGGAACGCAGATGTGGTAGGCGACGAGGGCCGTAGGGAAGGAACGGACGGCCCAGGAGGCTTTAAATCAACGTCCTTTTCTATCGGACATGGTTCTTTCTCTGCTTCACGTTTCTTGGCTTCCACGGGGTCATATTCTGGATTGGCGATGGTGTGTGTCGTCATTAAAGATGGAGCAAGATCGCTTGCTTGGACACCATGCAGTGAAAGGCTGTCTATCATCTTTTGCTCTATAAACACATGTCAGAGAATATCATGCGTGGTTTAGAAAGAGAGGAAAAAACAAGGGATAAGATACCTGCAATCTCAAGGTCCATATGGTAGTAGAGTCGGCCCATCACTTTCAATGCCCAGAGCTCCATGCTTTCGATACCATCCTTGAGTTCTTTCCTTCGCACGTTCTTCTGCTTTTGCACCATCTCTTTCGCTGTAAGGGCACAGAGACCGACATAAGCAATACGCTGCGCTTCGGTGAGCATCTTCTTCGTCGCTTGCATCTGACCCAGTGGCGTCATTGCTTTATCTTCATCAAAGAGGTATCGCGTCCCTATGTGCACCTCATCTCCCTCGTCCTCTTCGTCCGCTCGCAACCGGGTATACTCATTCTCGTTCTGCTCGGTCTTTGAGCGCCATTGCGTGCCTCTATCGTCAACATCAATGAGATTCCCCGTCGCGTTCCCGCATGAGTTTGAGTGTGCATGCGATGCGTTTTTCTTTGGCACGTAGTGGTATTTCTGTTGATCCTCCTTGTCGAGGCCATCCGCAAATTCGTCTTCTTTGACGACAGGCATTTCCTGCCAACCTCCATCGTCATCGGCACTGTCATCGAACGAGAATAGGTTATTTGGTGTCGGCATTAGATTGATGAATATGGTTGGATAGATTGAAACGCAGGTATCATCAAAGGCGGTGGTTACTCCTGATGCTAGAAGTCTCAAGAGACCAGACGAGACCAGTTTCCCACGATTGCAAGCACTAGTGATACTAACCAGTAAGATTGTACTAGTAACATCTCTCCCCAGGCTATGTACGTCTCGATGAATTAAGACCCACTAGGAAACTAAACGTTCTTTTCTATAGTTTCTAAACGAGAGGAGAAGCGTTTCCGTTCTAGTCGTGGAACTTGTTTCCGAAAGAATGGTCATGGTCAGTCCATGCCCAGGCTTTGCGATGGCTGTCGCCTCACGGTGGTGCGCTAGCAACTCTTATGAGGTTGGCGGATTGTGTTTTGAAACTGTGATACAGGAGAATGAGATCGCAACAGCATATCGTTTTGGACGTCAATTCCATTGATGGTTACACCGGAGATGCATGTTGGCTCATACGGTGATGCTAAAGTGGACGAGAGTGTTGATCAACATCCAACAAGGCGGGTCATTGAAAAATAAAGGCTCTGAGTGTCCGCGCAGCCATCCTCATTTTCTTGACAGTGTTGACACCAACATCCTTTAGGAGGAATATTCACGATTGTGATTGGCCTCGGACCCGAACGTGTCTCATCCAAAATCGGTTTCCTATAACGTCGCCTGTTCCTCTAGGCGATGCACCTCACACGGTAGATGCTGCGTATGTGTAGCACTGTTAACCGAGACCGCCACAGGAGGCTAAACACGGGGGCTATCGGTGGAAAGGTTAAAGCTCGATACACGAGACGTCCAGATGTAGGAAAACATATTACACACGAACGTCGGGCAATCTAACCACTGTGACACAGTGGACAGGTCAATTCAATTTTGGAAGGCTGAGTAGGAGACTTTGCAACGTACAAGTAAACCCGTTCGTCACCTGGACTCAGCTTGCAGGCGGTGGCCCAAGCTTTTGGCCCCATATCCGGGGAGTGAAGGCTTGAGGTAGGGATCTCGTAGAGGCCAAACGAAGGTGCATATTCGTCGTTCAAGTGCTACGCGTTTCATCCGCACGTGAATGCGAGTCACGGAGGTATTCGAGCGACTCCATTTCGGGCGGCAGGAGAACGCATAAAGCTGTGGGAGTGCGCGGTACTTTCAACGCTAGTCTTAACATTTGTCTCTGCTAGGCTTGCCACAATGCACTTGAATTCCACTCCCGTCTCTAGTCTCTTGTTCGTGGCTACATCTCTCGCAGCGTTCCACAACCATACCTGGGGGCCTAGAGATGGTATCGATGGCTTGGATAGTTATGAATGGACTGGCGCGTACTACCGAAACCCATTCTTTGTATGTTTCTTTAATATTGCGTGTTCCCTGATCTCATCTTGGCCTGCCTTGACAGCCAGCCTTGAAAAAAATATCTGGCACCTTTGTTGTCCCTAATATTTATGATGATCAGGGTTTTCAGTTTGGCGCGGGTATCTCAGTCGGGCTCGGTTTTGGCGCCCTCGCGTGCCGTCACACCTTGGGGGCCGGAATCGTAGTGACAAAGGATGAATCCGGCGGTGGGAGCCGCGACTATGGTAAAGTGACACTGGACCATGTTATCAATGACCCGTCTCGCTCATCCCTTTCCTTGTATAGCTTGGGTCGAGATGCCGGGCCAATCCTGGACCATTTTGCGGTCGGGGAGTCCGAGGAATGCTTTCCATGTTGCCTTTTCCCAGGGAGATCCCATTCGGGTCGTTATCGATAGGACAGATGTTAGGTCGTGGATCGAGCATGTTCAAGTGTCTTTCGAAAACCTCGCCACCGGGGCCGTAAATTCAAGGACCTACACCATTCCATCCCAGATTGATCTGACTTGCCTCGGTGACGCGGAGTGGGTTGTTGCAAATGTCCAGAGGCGTTCGTCGTCAATCAGGATGCCCGGGTTTGGCATATTGGCCTGGACGGATACGTTACTCATTATGGTGGTCAATCAGCATTCCACCGATGCTCATGAGAAAGATCTGGCTCAGAACGCGTCAGAGTTGACCGCTCGGAACTTATATGATGGCTCGAATAGAAGGGGTAAAGTTATTGCAAGTACCGAGATCTGCCCCAATTGTGTAGTTATCAGCAATGTAGATTCGGCGCACTAGCGTACTATAGAGGAGTGCTCAGAATAGAATCATTCGCCACTTATCGCTTACATAATAACCGTACGGTGCTTTTCTGGAATTCAGGGGTAGGAGGACTATTTACTCCTACTGTCACAGGGAGAGGTCCCTGCTGTACAGGTTACTAGGACATACTTCACATACACATACACTATCTGGGAAACAGTTTTACCAAGTCATGTGCCTAGCTAGTAAAAAATGCGAACGCTTTTTTGACTTTCTGTACATTTCCACATATCTATCTACCTACAATTTAATATTACAATTATAGCGGCTAGAAACGTTCAAAAATACTGTGGAACACTAATGGAACCAACCAAAACAATCCCCAAGGCCGGGAAGCGAGTGGTTGAGCAGAAATGGAGGGGAGGATATGTGTTGAACTGAACTGTCCCAAAATGGACATGTCGCGAAGTACCAGCGAAGCGATTATATAATCGTCCAAAGGTCGCACTTGAAAGCAGCGTGGCTGTGCTGAACTTCGGAGCTTCATTATTACGGCCTGAAGTTGACACACCTATCGCGGCAATTTCCAGTCCTCTTTTCGAAATTTCCTTCGGGTATAGGCGTTATCCCACATGTGGGAATGCCTGGGTGGAAACAGGTATACACGTTAATTTTTCTATTGCTGGTGGTGGGCCACTGACAGTGGATGCGGAGTCACTCCCACTGACCAGTAAGGTTTGGCCTAGTTGTGAAGGTCATATGTCATCGATGGCAGATACGGCTAGATATTTGAGGCCATCGTGATATTTTTGCTGTTTAAAGGACTGACCAGCTGGTCAAGTTGTTCGAGTAACCGTCATTTCGGAAGTGCTCGGGGGTTTCACTGCCAGCATCGGCTCCGTGAAAACGAGGCTGTATTATAAATGGTACTCACTTTCTTTTGTGGTTATTACTGATACGCGTGGCGTTTCTTGATATATTGGGTGCGCCAAAACAGTGTTCTGTCCAAGATTGTAACATCTGTCTCGATGAATCAAGACCCACCAGGAAACCAAATGTTCTCTTCTACAGCTCCCAAACCGGAGGAGAAGCTTTGCTGTCCTAGTCATAGAACTTGTTATCCGAAAGAGTGGTCATGGTCGGGCTGTACTTTCGAATATTTGTCAGTCCACACCCAGGCTTTGCGATGGCTATTGCCTCACGGTGGTGTGCTAGCAACTCCTATGAAATCGGCAGATTTATCAGGACCAAATTAGCGTTATAATGCTATATAATGCGTTATAATTATTTTTTTACAGTGATAAAACCACTCGTAATACCCTAATAAACCACGATATCGTTTTGGACGTCGATTCTATTATGTAATGGTCATGCATGTTGGCTCGTACGGTGGTGCTAAAGCAGAAGAGAGTGTTGATCACCATCCAACAGGGAGAGGCATTGAAAGATAAGACAAATGGCTCTGATCATCCGCGCAGCCATCCTCATGGTCCCTAGGCTCCTAGGAACATTTACGTTTGTGATTGGTCCCCGAGGACCCAAACGAATCTTATCCAACTTGAAAATCGTTTTCCTATGGTGTCACTTGTTCCTCTCTGGGCGATGCACCTCACACGGTACGTGCTACATAAGTGTAGCACTGTTAACCGAGACCGCCATGGGAGGCTAAGGGGCGATCGGCGGAGAGGTTAAAGCTCGGTACACAAGATCCCAGACTGTAGGAGAAAACATGTTACACAAGATAAATCACGAACGTAAAGGCTTGAGGTACGGAACTTGAGGCCAAACGAAGGTGCACATTTGTCGTTCAAGTGCTACGCGTTTCATCCGCACGCGAACGCGAGTCACGGAGGTATTCAAGCGACTCCATTTCGGGCGGCCTTGTCTATACCAACTTGTGTTTCACGAGGGTGACCCAAGAACGAATAAAGCTGTGGAAGCGCGCGGCGCTTTCAACACCAGTCTCAGCATTTGTCTTTGTTAGGCTTCCCGCAATGCGCTTGAATCCCATTCTCATCCTTGGTCTCTTGTTCGCGGCTACATCTCTCGCAGCATTCCATAACCACACCTGGGAACCTAGAGATGGCTACCACAAATTGAGCCAGCGCAAATGGGTTGG
>JBBPUH010000256.1:0-15346 GCA_038094555.1 Boletus aff. phaeocephalus
GCCGCTCGTCTGAAGAGTCGGGTTTGGATTAGCTGCGGAGAACGACGCAGGATCTGGTCAAGCTGGTCCCGTTTGCCGTCTTCGTCATCATCCCGTTTATGGAGTTACTTCTCCCGGTCGCACTCAAGTTGTTCCCCAACATGCTTCCCTCAACCTTCGAGGACAAGTTTGCTGCTGTCAGTGTATCTTGCATCAAATTTTGACGGCACCTTATCCTTGCGTTTAGGAAGAGAAACAGCGCAAGCTCCTCAGGGTTAGGCTAGAAATGGCCAAATTCCTTCAGGAAACCCTTCGAGAATCAGGCCTCAAGGCCAATGCGCATATCGTCGGTACGGATGCCTTCAAAGAGTTCTTCCGCAAGGTCCGTTCGACGGGCGAACCTCCCTCTACCGCAGACATCATCAATGTCGCCAAACTCTTTGACGATGACCTCACTCTCGACAACCTTTCTCGCCCACAACTCGTCTCGATGTGTCGTTACATGGGTGTCAATGCATTTGGAACCGATAACTTTCTCAGAGGTGCCATTCGTTCCCGGCTGATGAACCTCAGGAGGGACGATCAGGCGATCTATGCCGAAGGTGTCGATGAATTGTCTACGTCGGAACTCCAGGCAGCTTGTCAGTCTAGGGGAATTCGAACTACCGGGCTGTCCCCCGCGAGGCTACGAGATGAACTGTCAACATGGATCCAACTACACTTGCATAACCGCGTTTCTGGGGTTCTTCTCATTCTTGGTCGAGCATTCCATTTTGACAAGAAACAGGGCGATGACGTGGATGGGAAGACGGCAGTCATTCAGAGTTTGGAGAGCGTCATGTGTGGTCTGCCTGATAACTTGGTGCATCTTGTCCTATCTCTCAAAAGGAAACACACTAAATGAATGATAGCTAAACGAAGCCGAGCTCGAAGTCGACTCAGACAATGCCAGCTACAAGCAGAAGCTGGAGGTCTTGCAACAGCAAGAGGAACTGATTGAGGATGAACAAGAGCAAGAGCAAAAGGAAGAGGTCGCTCGGCGTGCGAAACGTGAGGCAGATGAGCTGGAAGCACGTCTGGCCCAATCACTCTTACCTGACAGCGAGGTGAGCTCGTGATAGTTCATATATGTGACATAGCACTTAGTGCATTTGTCCAAGCTGCATCCCGCTGTGGAAGAGGAGAGTGCTCGCATGACGACCGAACAGCTGAAAGAGCTCGCAGAAGCCCTCTCCATCATGTCTGCTAAGTCCAGTGTTCTCAAGGAACGCGATGAGCTTCGCGCGCTCATGGCGGAGAATCTCCAAGCCGAAGAGGTGAGTCCATGCATCTATACAACCGACTTATTCATTCCTTATACTCTTATAGGACCCCAGGTCTCCGTCTGGCGTGCTGACCAAGCGTATCCGGATGATGCTTACCAAGATCGATATTCAACTCGAAGAGTACGACTCACGCGTGGGAAACTCCCTCCAGACGATTTCTGCGGACGCGCAGGGTCGTATCTCGGTCCAGGACTTGGAGAAAGCGCTCGCCGTGATCAAGCACAGGCCCGACGATGAGGTCGGGCAGGTTGTCATTCAAAAGTTGGACGTGGACAAGGATGGGTTCGTCGAGATTGAGCATGTGTTGGGGTTGGTACGCGAGGAAGGTCTTGGTGGGTGCTTGTTTGATCCTGTCGTGGGATTATCGCATGACCGTGCTTTTTCAGGTATCGAAGTGGATGACGAGGCAAGGACACTGATTGGCCAGATAAAGGATTCAAAACCACGGAAAGAGGATATTGTTCAGGAGTGATCGATGGTGTACTGCCCGACCCGGACACGCTTGTCAAATATAAATATCTCCATAGACTAGACCTAATATACTCAACTCTGCATAACATTTCTGGAATTGACAATGTGGTGTAGGGGTGAGGTGAGTGGTGTTTTATCATATTGCTTTGGCTGTGATGCATGTGGATAGTCCTCTCCCTGTGCTTTACTGTGCTATGAGAATAGGGCCTTCATGTTAATGGCTTGTGGGTCATGACAGTGTCTCTCATGGAAGGACTGGCTGGTTGTTAGATATAGTGCAAGCACCCCTGCTAGGGTTGCACCTATTTCTCTCTCAAGGTTATTGATATACACAATCAGGTCAAGGACAAAAGACACCACAGAATCACAAGTACATTTACCAATTCATGGGCTCACTAGTCTTACAACAAACATTCAAAGTACCCAACTTTTTTTTCTCTTTTGCATTTTCTTTCTTTTTTTTCTCTTTTCAAGATTTTTCCCAGTGTCATCTATTCACTCCCCTCTTTTGCCATTGAAGGAACCAGAAGTCATAGATTACAGCAAAGCCAAGTTCTTGGCTCAATTGGCATCTCTCCTAGATTAGACTGTTAACAAAGGGGAAGATTGGGATCATATCTACATACATGTGATTCTGGAGGACAATATCAGTAAGCATGTCCACCTTTGCCTCCTGAGTGACATCATCATATTGCTTGAAGACCTCCTCCATTGCTTCCTTGACCTTGTCATGTGGACCTGATTCCTTGTACCTCTGAGTTGCAGATTGCAATGGTTGATCAATGTGCTTTTGATGGAGGTAGAAGGAGTACTCCAATATAAGAAGCATTTCTGTATTATGTATATGAAAGTAACAATGTATATTGGAAGTGTATTAGAAACATACATACCAACACCATTCTTGAGGATTTGTTTCCATGTGAATGATGGTGCCTTTGTATATGTACTTAGAGTCATATGTATAACAAGCCATTACTTAAACTTACTGAGTTGTGTGATTTGAGGTCTTGAACTTGCTCAGCAGTGACTGAGGCCTTTGGAGTATCAATATTAAATACCAACATGAAAGGGAAACACAGACCTTTCCTTTGCTAACCACCTATGGTATACAAATAAAATCACAGAAGAAGTGGAGATTAAAATGGTACTGTATAATGCTGACCTTCTAATTTTCTATTAGTTCAAGGTAATTTTGTGGATATTAAAATATTACCTTCTGAAAGATTGTACAGATGAGTTTTTATGGTTTTTACTTAATATTGAAAACTTACATCCTGGTAAAGGACATTAAGCTCAGAAAACAATATAAGCATTTTTATAACATACCAACTATACAAATGCAATGTTAGAGATATGCTTGACATAAGATATTTTTCCTCACTTTCTATTCATGTAAATGGAAATATTTATATTAGAAAAATAACAACTCAGAATATGAAAGTTACCTCCTATTAATATTGAGGCAGAGCAAAAATCAAAGGGGTATCAGAATCATTTAGTTGTGTATATCAAAATGCATAACTCACCAACTATCATCATTAATGAAATGAGAATATGTTGAGGAAAATTCATTAGCATAATTGATTTTGTAAATAGACAACTTACACCCTATTATGTGTGAAATGAAGATCACATCACTATTACTATGTTGCTTACCTCCTGTGGTAGTTGAAATGAAATCAAGAATAAATATGGTGTTAGCAAGTCATGATTACTACCATGTCACAATAGTACAACTTACAGTCTGAATTGTAAGAATTATTAGTATAATAGTTCCATTAAATATTACAATAAGTAACTTACTTGCTAATTGGATAATAAATGATTATAAATGTGATCACAGAAAATAATGCAGCTATGCACTCACTTCCTATATTATGCAAGTACAAAAGGATGAAAGTAAAATCATTAATAAAATCACTTATTGCAATATAATTTGAGTGCCATTTACCTTCTGTAGTTACCAAAACAAGAAAGTGGATTAGTAGATTTAAGCTATGTTAATATGTTATAATCACTTACACTCTATAATGTTAAAAATGCTAAGCAAATTCTAAATATCATGGAATAATTGTATAACATACCCTCTATAACATCCATATTAAATGGATAGTAGAAGATGTTTTATGAGTATAATATCCATCAAAGAGGAAAAGTGCTTAGCATACCTCCTATAATTTTGAAGTAAAAGAAAGAAATCAATATTAGTATTATTGCTCTATAAATGTATTATAATGGATTTACCTCCTATGTTTTTCAAGATAATTGAACCATAAATATGATTACTTAAATATACCACACTTACCACCTGTAATTTGAGATACAAATATGGATTAAATACTGTTATCCATAAACTGTTACAAAACAAGCTCACCTTCTATAGATTTTTAGAGTAAAACAGTGTAATCATGAGCTTGATCATATATATAAAGCACTCAACACACCTCCTAAAGTATAATTATAACATTATGAACATTATCCTATAAAAGTGGAATACACAACCTACCACCTGTGGCATGTAAAATGAAATAATGTAATTATAAGGAACAGTTTCACAAAGATATTATTATGTAGAACTCACAGTCTATAATTTCAAGGAAGGGTTCAAAGGCCATAAGCATACTCCTTTTTATATGACAACACATAACTTACAGGCTATACATAATTTCAACAACAACAATAAAGTGATTTTCCTAGAAATGTATTCCAATATGCAACTGACCTTCTACAATTTAAAGAAAATAAATATGATATAAACATGTCAAAGGCATCAATAAACACTTACTGGCTACATATTTTAAAGATAAATGGTGAAATCATAAACACCATCTCATCAAATATATGCAAGACTTACCATCTATAATTTCCAATTCAAAATAATTGAATCATAAGAATAACTTCCAACAAATTTTGTAATATACACTAACTTCCTGTTATTTTGAAAGGAAATGAGTATAATACAAGCATGGTAAAAGTATCTTATGAATAACTCACTGGCTATATATTCCGGAATTGAATGGTGAAATTAAAATCATAAACATCATCTTACTGGATGCAAGCAAAACTTACCATCTATCATTTAGATAATAGTGAGTACAATTACTTTAGATAAATACTAAGATATATGACTTACAGGCTGTAGTTTACAACACAAGGTAATGTGCTGATGAGCAGAACCATGTTATGAACATGCAGCCATATACAGCTTACCAGCTATGATTTCCAAAATAGATTATTCTATTATTAGTATATAGAGTGCAAGATATATCTAACTTACATCCTATAATTTCCAAAACAAGATAATAAAGAAATTAGTATATATACAATCCTTAGCATGGCATCATTTCAATAGGTTATTACAAATCACTCACATTCTATAATATTTAAGAAGAATAATGATGGAGTAATGAGCAAGACTATTTTATCAAGCAATCATGTACCACTCACCCACTATGATTTTCAGATGAGATGGCAAAATTGTGAGTAGAAAATTTTCATTAGCATGCAGCCATGTACAACTCACCCACTAGCATATGATTTTCAAAGTGAATAACAGAACAATAAGGAAAATGTTTGATCAACATGCAACTACACACAACTCACCTCCTATGATATTCAAAGTAGAGTTGTTTCATCATTGGCATGATCACCTATAAATATTCTATAGTGGACAACTCACATTCTATAATTTCCAAAGTGAGATAGTAAAGCCATCAGCAGAGTTTCTAATCTACAAACAAGCCACAGTGTACAACTCACCTCTGTAATGGATAATGCAATGTATGGAATCATGAGTACAACTAATTGTCCTATATATAGAGGCTTTATAATTCTTGACTTACCCTCTATAATATTCAAAGTAAGATAATGGAATTATATGATATTCTGTGCACAACTCACAGTCTGTAAACAAGATGATGTAAACATAGTCTTCTCAAATGAATATCATGTACAACTTACATACTATAATTTCAAAGGATCATGTGGTCAAAATATATAACTCACCTCCTATAATAGAGCATGACTAGGTGATTAGTGGGCTTGTTTCAACTGCACTGCATTGGATAATTTACCACCTATGATTTTCAGAATGGAAAAATAGAATCATTAATACATGTAATTATATTGCAAATACAATATGTAACTCACATTCTGTTATGTTCAAAGTAAAAAGAGTTATGGACAAGATTGCCATATACAAACCATATAGCTTACTTCCTACAATATTCACAACAACATAGTGGTGTTACTTTATATGTATATATTAGTATGCAAAACTCACTATCTGTGATTTTTGAAATAGGATAATAAAAGGTCTTCATATATTACATGCTCATGTTAAGGCATACAACTCACTGCCTATAGTGTGCAAGCAAGTTGAATGTAATGGGTAGAGTCAGCCCCAAAAAATCCCAAAATGAGCAGCTTACCCTCTATAGTAAAATAATGCAAATGACCATGCTTGCTAAGCTTACAAAAAGTAAAGCATACCTTCTATAGTTTTTAAGTTGAACAATGTGATTATAAGTGGGTCATCCATGGATATACCATAATGTAGGACTTACAGCCTATGATATACAAAGCATAGGAGAAATCATGAGAAGTTGAATAAGATATTAAACATGCATCTTACAGCCTATGATTTTCATAGCAGCATAATAAAATAGTAAGTATGATCACACTACAGATACATTACAATACATGACCTACCATCTATGATATTCAAATGATTGTTAGAAGGCCATGAACATAATGATTTCATGTGTATACCATCACTTATGACTTACAAACTATGATTTTCAAATCAAAATAATGAGTGATTGTTGTCTGAATGAGATACAATGTCCAACTCACAGGCTATAATTTATAACAAGTTCATAAACTTGATTATTTCATAAATATATTGCAATACACAACTTACCATCTATAGTTTTCATAGTAAAGTTGTTAATATGTATTTAAACCACACAGTAATATATTAAAGGCATGACTTACCATCTATTATTTACATTGACATGGGGTATAATGTCAGTACTCTTAATAACTCAATTATAGCATATAACTTACCAACTGAAATTCAAATGGTAGAATCATGGAATTGTGAGCTTTGTTATGAAAAGATATATAGAATGTATGGCTTACTGGCTATGGTTCATATGTATATTAGTATTATAATTATTCAACATGAGTAAATGTGCTATTGTATGATGAATAACTCACCATCTATCATTTATATAACAATAAATTCATAAGCAATAACATAAGTATATAGTATATATATTGTGATAAATAACTTACAACCTATCAAAGCAACAATATAATTATTAGTTATTTCATAACCATTGTAACATTCAACTCACAGCCTATCATTTCCAAATTAAAAAATATGTCTATAAGCATAATATTCAAAAAGATGTCAATGTATAGCTTACCACCTATCAGCATAATAGTGTTATAATATTGCCATAGTGATATACCAATATAACTTACAGCCTGGATTTCCACATCAAAAATAATAGAATCATTAATATCATCACTTCAAAAATATACTATAATAACTCACAGCCTATATTTTTTTCATATAATATGAATCATAATTATGAGAATAATCTTTCATATATATGCCAATATATAACTTACCACCTATGAATGAAATAATCACCATGCCTATTAGTATCCTATAAATTAATATCATAGTATACAACTTACAGCCTGTAATTATGATGCCATCATAAGTAAAACCACATCACAAGTTTCATTATATTATAGGACCAACCATCTATGATTTTAAAGTAGAATGATCATCTCATATGAATGCTAACAAGTATAACTTACATCCTATAATGATTCATGAGTATGATTATTCCATGAATATTACAAATCCACAAACTTACTATCTATAATTTTTAGGAAAAATAGTAAGATTGTACAATCAACTCAAACATCTTATAATATACAACTCACCCTCTATTATATGAAACAATTTGTGTTATTACACATAAGAATGCCAAAGTTCCACATACCCCCTGTAATTTCAAAGCAGGATGGTAAAATAATGAATATAATAAACCATCAAATATATGTATTTTGTCATACAACTCACTTTCTGTTATTCCACAATGGCATAAATGACACTGTAAATGCACCAATATATACACAACTTACATTCTATTATTTTTGAGGTATAGCAATGGAATTATAAGCACAAACATAACCACTCTATAATATATGACTTACCAGCTATAATTTGAAACACAATATGATTAGATGATAGTATCCAACAAGTATTATAATATTCAACTTACTGCCTATGGTAATAATGAACTAGTTAATATGATTGCCTTACAAATATGTAACAACATAACCCACCTTCTATAATTTCCAAAGTAGGGTGATAAAATTATAAGTATAACTGTCCAAATGTTAAACCTACCACCTATTAATAATAAGCATGATATTATATTATGCTATAAGCATGCTTGTTTTAGGAAGGTGAACAACTGACTGGCTATTATTTGCAAAGCAAAATAAATTATAAATAACTTAGTCTGATATATAATATGACTTACAGCCTATTAGTTGCAAAGTGATTCATCAACACAATCATTTCACAAATATAAACCACTTACAAGCTGAGATGTTTAATGAAGGGAAATAAAAACATTAGCATGACCATCTCACAGATATCATATGGTACAACTGACCAACTATATTTGCAATAGAAAACACCAATATTATAATAACTTCCACAAACATTTGTTGCATGGTAGAACTTACAGTCTATAATCACAGTAGATCAATACAATCATGAACATCATTTGTATCATGGAGTATGGCTCACCTGCTATATATAATAGTGCAATCATAAGAACAATCACCCACAAATGTATTACAGATAGTAAAACTCACAGACTATATTTTCAAAGTAAAATAATAGGAAAATGAGTAAAACTACCATGAGCATGCTATAATGCAAACTTACTATCTATAATAATTTTCAAAACAGCAAGACAGGAAGTTAGGAGCACATTTTAAAAGTGACTTTATACAAAGCCACAATTTAAAACTTACCCCCTGTTATTTTCAAAGCAAGATAGTGAAATCAGAAACTTGATAAATTTATAAATACTCCACAACATATAACTTGCCTTCTGTAATTTGTAAGCAGCATAACAGTGATTATCTTATAGATATCAGGTAATTAAAAAACATACCATCTGTGATTTCCAAGGTGTGATTGCATAATTATGAATAAGTATTATTACTCAATAAAAACAAGCCACACAACTTACAGCCTGCAACATTCCAAATAGTAATATGGTTATCAGTGATTTCATAGATGTACTTATTAGAATATATAACTCACTCCCTATGGCCCTCAAAAGAAATGATGAGATTATAAGCATTTAATATAACTCACCCCCTAGCAGAGTTTTTGAAGCAGAATGTTGTGATCATTAGCACAACCAACTCTAAATCCACTATAACCTACCATCTATGATTTCCAAAGCAGAATTATATAATCATAAACAATAAAAAAGATACCACTCACAGCCTACAAATTCCCCCCAAAAAATAATAAGATTATAAGCAATAAACATAATGTAGTGTTGACATACCCCCTATAGGTTTAAATTAGAATGGTGGAATGTAAGCAAGACCACTTCTCATATATGCAAAAACACAACTCACCACCTATAATTTCCAAAGCAGAATTATATAACCATAAAATAAAAATGCTAAAATGCACTCACAGTCTACAATTTGCCAATGAGAATGAGGAAGCCATAAGTAATAAATATAATGGTGCATGACTCACTGACTAATAGTTTTTCATCAATACAACACTTCCAAAGTATGAACAACATACAACTTACAAGCTGTTATTTTCAAAGTAAAATGATGGAATCATGAACCTTATCACATTAGTATGTCAAGTAACAACTAACCCCCTATAATATCCAAACCAATGTAATGTGCAGTAATCCACTATACATACCAAAATGCATGACTCACTCCCTAGAGTTTTCAAAGATGATCACATCACAGTGCCATGTCATAATGTGCAACTCACTGCCTATAGATTCCAGTCATCAGTAAAACCACCCCACAAAAGTAAAAATGCATAACTTACAATCTATGAATTACAATACAATATCAGTGAGATCACTCTATAAATATAATACAAGCATTACTCACAACCTATGGTTTTCAAAGTAGCATGATATAATCCTGAGTATGATTCCTCCATGGTGTATTAAAAGTAAAACTGACTCCCTATATTAAGTGGGATGGTATGGTCATGGGCATAATGACCCCATCAAAATATTACAACCATATAACTCACTATCTATGATTTCCAAAGCAGGATGATGCAATGTTGAGTATAATCATATTACAAACATTCAATATTATATAACTCACTGCCTATTAATTTCAAATAAACCTGATCAATCCATAGATATCTCAGGATTCAAAGCCCACCATCTGTGATATAGATTAAATCTCAAGCATCCTACAAATACACAGCCATCCATTACTCACTCCCTTTAATTCCCATAATAGGAGGGTTAGTGATGATCAATAAAATCCACAAGTATACTGTAATGTTGGACTTACTTTCTGTGATTTCCAAAGCACATTGGGATAGTAGGATTGTCAACATAGGTAACAATACACTATTGTGCAGAACTCACAGCCTATGGTTTTCAAAGCAGGATAATGGTGTCAAAAACATGGTTTCCCTATATTCCATGACACAAAACTCACAACCTAATAGGATCATATGAGCATGAGTTTGATCATTCCAAAACTATATATGTAAGTCTGAAGCTTACTGTCTATGGTTTGCAAAGTATATAGAATGGTAGGATTATAAGTATGATTAACAAGCCACCATATGATGGAGAACTCACAGCCTATAGATTCCAAAGCAGAAAAAGGTCAGAGCATGACCACTCCATTCCCCTTAATCCAAGACTCACCACCTGTGATTTTTGGGCATGAGCATAATCATGTCACAGGCACCACAATGCAAGACTCACAATCTAATTTCCAATACAAGATTGTGTAACCATAAGCATCATTACTTAATAATCATACTGAAGTACAAAGCCCACCTCCTGTGATAGCAAAACAATGTGATTATGAATCCCATTAATGTTTCAATATGCACAACTCACTTCCTGTAATTTTCAAAGTAGAATATGCATTTACATGTGTAAGGCATAATCACCTCACAAATGCAAAACCTACCACCTATAATTTTCCACACAAAAATCAGAAGTTTTCCTCAAAACCATTTCACAATGCTCAACTCACAGCCTATGATACACACACCAAGATGGTGGAATTATAAGCATGTTCATCTTGCAAATATGCTACACTGCACAACTCACAACCTACAATTCCAAAGATTGGTTCATGAGGACAATACCATGATGTATGACTCACTGGCTATAATTATGATGATTATGATGCATCATGTCATAATGCAAAGCTTACCACCTATGATCCACAAAGCAAGAGATGAAACCATGAACATGAGTGATTCATTGGTATCTCATAAATACATGACTCACAGTCTGATTTCCAAGATATGATTGAGAATCATTCAAAAAAAGCCACATCCACTCACTCTCTATGATTTTCAATACAAGATAATGAGATCATAATTTTCCTAAGTGCATTAACTTGCTACTCACCTTATGTAATTAACAATATAAAGAGTGCAAATAATGAGTATGCCATTATCTATTGTGTCATATTGCAAAATTCACCTGCTAGAAAAATAGCATGTAAGTCATATAATTCCCCATCAACACATCACCATTTACAACTTACCCACTATAAGAATTGAAAATGAACATGAGATAATCAATATGAAGGATGGCAATATGTGACTTACATCCTACAATATCCAAGGATATTAGCATGATAATTTGCATTAACATCTTACATAACTAGACTTACTGACTATAATCACTCAAGTAAAACCACCAACATATACACTCAAGGCTTCAATATGTTCTTACCTGAACATGTGGGAACCAAAATGCAAGCTTATAAAGTTCTAATCCTCCCATAGCCATTGGAAGTAGTGAGTCCCGAGCTTTGCCTATAAAAGACACTAAGCTGGGTGAACATAAGAGTATTAGCTTGTAAAGCATCATAGATTATTCAGGCAACCCACTCCTTGACTGCATATTTCACACACAGTGCTATGTTTGCATCCTGGGCAGAAATTAGCAGCATTTGTAAAGTTTCTTTACCAAGGGCTTTGGTGGTGGCTTCCAAGAGCTTGGTACACCCCTCATTAGACTTGTGCATCTCTAGTTTATGAGCAACAATAAAACTTCACATGTAACGAAGGAAGGATACAGCACAGACCTCCAATCCGAACATAAGATGTCGGGGCATACTTCGTTTGGGTCAGACGACGCCATATGTCTGCATTGTCGAATATCTCTTCCACGAGCAGCTCGGCCTTTGACAACTGCTCTCGTAGGGAAAGTCGCCTATCAACTGGTATCAGCTTTCCCAGTGCCACCGGTAGTAGTGCATCGAATTTTGTGAACAGCACCACAACGGGTACTAATCACTGACATCAGTTTGAGCAGACCAAATTGACAAAAGATTAACCATTCCCAGGGTTGCACTCTCCAAAAAACATCTCCTCGGCACGTTGGATTGCTCGCTCAAATTCATCCATGGGAATGCAAAACCTGGATTCCAGAAATGTGATCAAGCAACTATAATACGACTTCACCACCCACCACATCGCATGAATGCGTCTCTTGAGAATCGTGGTATTCGCACGATCAGCAACGAACTGCTTCATCTCCAAGAACTCATCTTCGCGACCTGCTTCGAAGCCCTGCGAATCATGAAAGACAAAATTCTGGTTGCTTCGAAAAACCAGCTCATTTTCGATGCTGTGGATTCCTCGCTAACAAGACCCAGTGACATGGATGACTCGAAAGTAAAAACAGTCCTCACCCCCAAAGACCCCTCGACTTGCGGCAGATCAATCTAGTCTCCTGCCTTAGCGAGCGATGGGATAGTATTCAAGGATGCGGAGATGCACCTTATTCCCATTGCCATCATAGACCTCTGGCTTCTCCGTGGAGTTACAGATCCTCTGAAGAAGAGTCGTCTTTCCAGCGTTCGCACGCCCAATAATAAGGACCCTGAAGCGGCCAAACTTCTCTTGGAGGGTCCGGAAGCCCTCCGTACGTTCTCCGGGCATTCTGAGAGTGTATAGGTAGTGAAGGGTGCGGTTCAGTAGTCGAGGCTCGCTGGGATGGTGGTGGAAGCGGGGAAAGAAGGACGAAGCGTTTATCGATAAGAATTGGCTGATCGGGGGTTGAAACGTTTGCTCACGCTCCGACTTCCGAACCGGATGTGCAGATTTTTTCAAGCATTATTACTTTCCGCTAGAGCAAGAGATGGGTAATAGTTCACTATTAGATGCCCTGCACATTTGCGTTCCTGCTGAGAAAAATATCGTAACGCTGAAATGCGTGATTGTCAATTCGACTTTCGTGGGTCACGTGAACACTGAGTAGACGAAATGTGGCAACAAACAGGGGAGGGTTATATGATGCAGATTCACATAGACATAGAAAAAGGTTAATCAGTTGATCCTCAATCTTCATCATCCCCTTCAGCATCGGCGTCAGACTCTGTACCGCTCGCCATGAGTCCCGCCTCGTCATCCTCCGAGTCCTTGACGGGGATAGGTAGTTGACCTGGTAAACGCTGAGTAACTTCAGTGTAGTCGGGATACCTGAGCGAAACGCAAGCCGACTCACCACAAACGCAAATTTACACACCAAAAAACCACCCCTGTTGAGGCCTTTTTCTTGCCAGTACTGCATCCATGCGCTAGTCAGCCTCTGTCCAGACACCATTCTAGGTGGATGCTTACCTTCCTCACGACATACAAGCCATCATAGCGATATCTGATACACAGATGAATTAGTAGGAGAGATTGGTAAGTGCGCGAAAGGACCAGTCCTACCCACCCTTCGCTTGGCCCGTATTTCGACTGAAGCTTGTATCCTCTGATCACGCGTATAGGTTTGCCTGTCTCCACAGAACGCTTAACAAAGACTGTGAGCTGGCAGGAGCGATAAGGAAAGGATGTGCCTGCCTTGAGTGCCTTGTTGTGATTATGTTTGAACGATTGATCAAAGCTTTGGTCAGCAGTCCGAAGCTGCAAAGAGGGTCAAACCGAGCCCTGTAAAGTCGGGTTGATCTACCCACGTTCTTTGGGGCTGCCTTCGTTCCTCTGAGATCCCTACCACCTGGTGTGACGAGTATCAGCTATTTCTATGAAGAACACTTGCGAATTTTAACTTCCCTGCACCCGTATATGTACTTGAAGAACGATATGTTAATGACTCGAACGAGTGATAGGTTATAAGGATATTCTCACAACGCATATCCGTCATCAACGTCATCGTCGTAGCCCCCCGAAAGTGCGATGGAATAAGCACCGTCTGGCCCTGGAGAAATACCACCCACCCAGGGTCTTTGTATGAAACGAATTAGCAATGCGCTAAGACCTGGAGCCATCCTGACTCACGCATGGACAGCATCGTTGGAGCACTCCTCCCTGATACAGCCCGACTCAGCAATGGATCATAATCACGAAGGAAACAGCCATGCCTCAACGCCCACCACGAACCGACCTCAATCCCAGGAATTGCCCCATATGTTTTCCTGCAAGTCCGGTGTGTGAATGAGCACTGACGCTGGGAAAAATCAAAGAACGTTGCTCACGGGTTGTGCTGTCTCTTCCGCTTCACTCCAGCAATCTCGACGAGTGATTTCACGGAGACGGGCTGTGGGGTGCCACGGGACTGCCCAACGCGTGCTAACGCGTCTACAGGCTTTCCTGCAATGCGCGAACTCCGCCGTCGACTCCCGGCTGGTCCCTCAAGTTTGGACACCGCGTTCTCGTCGTTCGCGACGCGTGCGGTCTTTGCGTGGGGCTTCTCGTCTGCATCCGAGTCAGAATCTACCTTTCTCTTGTGGCCAGCGGTGGTTTGAGGTTTCTTTTGGACTCTATGGCGTGGCTCCTTTGGTTCGGACTTGGGCCTGAGTTTTTCTACGTTGAGTAACGCGAGGAGCTCCTTGTTGCGTGCAATGTTGGCATCGCGTTCTTGGGCATAGCTGAGCATGATCTTCGCCGAGGAAGGACGACTCAGTGAGTACCCAGTGTGATTAGAAGTCGCTGCAAGAAGCTTGCAAGTGGTCAGCTAGAAATGAATGGGTACCTTGGACCCTTGTTTGAACTCGGCACCATTGCGGCGCACATTAGATCATCCGAGTCGAGCCAGCTGCATAAGTACAACGACTCCGAATGCTACCGAATACAACCATATGTACAACGTTTGCAGCGCTAATCTACTCTGCGATCCACAGGTTTGCTCGAGCTTTGACGGTGACTTCGACTCATCAAATGGCTTGGGTATACGTCGCCACTCTGAAGTTCACGAAGAGGAAGTACATACTGTGCGGTGCCCGACCGTCTTTTCCTGCTACAAAATAACAAAAAAGGGAGG